>VXAB01002399.1:493055-515414 GCA_013399175.1 Odontophorus gujanensis | reverse complement strand
TTCCTCTTCTCTTCCTCTTCTTTCATTTCTAACATAGATGTGACATTTTTACTGCGGAGGAGGTAGTCGGAGGTCACAAACTGTGTATTTCCATCTGTCCATTGTCACAAAATATGTAGAAGCACTTTGGTCCTCTGATCCTCCATCAGAATTGACTGAAAGGGCTCAAAGTCACTGAAGGGCACATACACACATGGTACTATTGCCCCAGCCTCATGTACAGAGGTCAGACAATAAATGCTACAGATTTCTAATTAGCACATGATTTCTCATTAACATGTGATTTAAGCTCCATTTCAACATTTTCTGTGAGTTAAGTTCCTTTTTTTCTCTCTCTTTTTTTTTTTTTTCTCAGAACATAAAGGACAAGAAAATTCTCTTCTTCTAAATGGAAATTTGTACATCACCATCAAGCATCACGCAGAAGCATTGTCTAAGACTTCCTGTTTTAGCCTCAGATTAGGGTTATGTCCCCTCTGCCCAGTGCACAGATCTATCATTGACATTTGTCTGTGAACCCTTACTCAGGCTGCAGATATTGAAGAATTTTCCTTGGGAGGCTCCAGTGACTCATAGGGTATGAACCTATCGCATATCCCAGCCCTGAGAAGGAGCTGCCTAGAACCTAGAGCTTCTTCTGTCTGTTTGGGAAAGGAATCAGGTTTCAAATGGTGAGAAGTAGTCTTAGAAATGATCTTTGGGGCAGGGAGGGATTTGGCTGAAGAGTAATCTCACAGCCAGGCTGTTCTCTGCACTTAAAGGCATTAAAAGGATTGAAGCACAAGAGTTTACAGTCATGTGCATGCATCTACTACCCAGTAGAAGTAACAGTATAATTACTGTTCTAAGCTTCATGGGAGCTCCGAGAAGAAAAAGATAAATCCCAACAGCCAGGTGATTTCTCTCGCTCAGTCCAGGAGCCAGGTAGGCTGTCATGAGGCTTCAGCACACAGGAGGAAAACATGACTTGTAGTCTCCTTTTAATCCTTAGACCTTCCCTTTATGTCTGATATTCTCAATGGTAAGGAAATTAGACCTGTCTGAGTTCAGTTTCATTTGTTGGTCTAGGTGGTGCGAAAAAATAATAGCTATAGATCATCCTGTGCCAGAAGTAGATTCAACACGTGAACGCATGGCTCTTTCTCAACCACGACTTCAAGAAAGCAAAGAAGTTAAAGTAGAAATGACCCATGAGATCTAGGACTGTGGCTGACATCACTGATTAAATCTGGATTCAGATTGTGACATTAATCTAGGACAAGTGTGAGATCAAAATTCTGCCGTGATGGTTGTTAATTTAAAAGCTGTACCTTCAATACAAAATTACAGTATCCATTAGTCTTAATAAAATACCTTCAGAAATTATCAAGGCAGAGATCTTCTTTATTCATGAATATAGATGACTTCTGAACCGTAGGAGTTTCTGATCCTACCAAGTTTTGCTAAGTACTCAGCTACTAATTATGAGCAGCAATGAAAGGACACCTGCTGAAATAATTATTAAAGGATGTGCAACTATAACCTGCCACTGATCAGATGGATGGAGGCAGTATCCCACACCAGCAGAGAATGCAGTATTCCACATTTTATGGGAAATGTACCATTAGGTAAATGATTATATCAGTAAGTATGCTAATTTGTGTGACTATTAAGCAACTTGGATTGGAAAGCAGAAGGAAAGCAACAACATAGTTACACTCTAAATTAGATAAAATAAATCTATGCACTCCACGATGCCGGCATGGATCTTATTTACTCACAAATAAATCTGGAATATTTCCACAAAGCTCGCTTTGTGGTAGCACTATAAATCAGGCAGGATATTAGGACTGGACCCTTACTGTTAGTAGTGATTGAACAGCTGTAAATTCAAGATGAAATTTCTTCCATGAACATGTCTAATTGCACATTGAACTCAAATAAGCTTTTTACATGGGTGCTAAAAATGTCTGTGAGTTTAAGGGTAAAATAACACAAATCCATGTTGCAGGTGTCTATCCAGAATAAGTACAATGTAAATACAATCTCTGACTCCAGAAATCCTTCAGACAAGGTTCTGGGAAGCAGGGATTGTCATCTGTGGAAACACCACTGCACGTAGTCCTGCTCGGCTCTTGCTTCCTTTGCATATGTTCTCAGCCACTATGGGAACAGGGTCCTGAACTTTGTTTTCTGTTCTGATATGGATCCATAATGTCACGCTAAGGCCTTGGTGTTACACCAAATCTCAGTACCACAAGGATTGTGCTGGTGACTGAAATATCCTACTGCCTCTCTGGCTGGCAGCTGTGGCCAGAACAACACTGATTTCTATGCATTTGGCCAGCTGCATTAAAAAGAGCATGCAGCTGCACCAGCCTTGGCAGGAGACATCTTCCTCTTACTGCCCCAGTAGTGCTGAGGAGCAGCTCAGCTGCGTGTCTCTCATTTCTCACTTACTCGCTCACTTCTGGCTACTACAAAGATGAATGAGAAGAGAGCGGGCTGTGGTTTGACCACTAACAGCTGATTTATTTTCTCCCCAGAGTGGGGAATATGAATGGCAAAGAGCATGCAGTTGTAGGCTCTTCTAGGACCCTGGGGACACAGCTTGGCTTCCAGCTGCAGTCTCACCCCATCTTCATGCCACAAAGACACTGCTCCAGTTGATGTAACAGTTGGCAAGGCTTTTTTTTACCCTTTCTCCAGAGCAGACTGAATTTACGGCCTTAGGGCCTGAATTGAAGTGAATTTCTTTCTTGGTCTAAGGGCAATTCTGGTGATGGTACAAATGTGTTATTTTTACCTCCTGAATTACAAATGAGGCTTGCAGTTAGGTGAAGAAGGTTAGTTGCACTACATTATTTGTGCAAGTATCACTTAGAAACATGTATGTTTGCATTCAAAGAGAGGCCCTCCTTTGTATAGAATTATATGATGGCTGAGGTTGGAGGGGACCTCAAAGATCATCTCATCCCCCTAGAGACCTCTCTAGAGGTATCTCCCAACCTCTACAATTCTATGACTCTGTGATTCTGTGATTTCCACCTCTTCTGTGCCCGTCCTCCCTCCTGCCCTTCCTCTCTGCCCAACTCATTCAGGTTTTTAGGGACAGGAGATCTCCACTGGGGCATTTTAACCACCCCAACCTACAGCACACCCCTTGCTGCACCTTCCTTATTCTCTCGGAAATCACCTAATGCTTGCAAGAGTGCTCTGCTTCTCCCCCAGAGCTCCCAACTTGTTTGTTATTTTTTCTCCTGCTTTATTTATGAAAGCTGAGTGTTGAAATGCTATCCCCTTGGCTGTCACCTCGTTTCTCTCTGCCTCATGCTTCCTGCTGGGTGCTTTGCCCAATACACCAATAAAGACATGAATCACAGAGTGGGGTACATCTGCCCAGTGCTGCCATGTAGTGACAGCAGGGAGGCTTGAAGACAAACAACTTTTGTTTTGTTTTCCTCCTGGTGCTGCGGGGTGTACAGGGCTTCCTGCTGCAGCCCCCCACTCTCTCTACCACTGCTGCAGTTTCTTCTGATCTAGCCACATGCTTGGAATTGTTCTGTGGTTAACCACTGAGAACAACCCCCCACACAAATACCTACAGATTGACTTGCTCGAGACAGGGTGGTAGCAAAGGGGACAGAAGTGCAGTTATGGGGGCTTCCTCTTTGGGGTGTGTGCTGCTCGTTGGCATTTTCCCATTTGTTTGCAATTCCTGCTGATGAAGCTGTTGGACAGCCCTGTCCCTGAACACTGGGGCTTGCATCGTCAGTTTGGTGTAAATCATCCTGCCTGGTGAATGGTAACAAAAAACAAGACCTCCTCCCTGTGTATGCTGTGTGAACCCAAAGCTGGGGGAAGACTTCTGCACTTTGACATTGCCCTATCCGTATCCCTTAACTCTTATAAAAGCTGAATACTTTTCTGCTGACTCACAGAGGCAGATGGGTTTTGTTAACTCCAGCCTTGAGATAGGGGAGGATGTGGGGAAAACATCGCTGTGTCTCAGGGAAGGCTCAGCTGGGCTTTGTGGTTTGGGGGAACTGAGAGAGGAGCTTTGGTATGGTATGCAGTCCAGGCTGAGCCCTGCTGTTCCTCATTCTTGCACTAATTAATGCCTGGATAATGAGAGGGAGAGTTCTTCCCTCTTCACCTGGTACCCTCTGTACTGCTGCTCCCAAAAGCCCGAGAGAAAACCTTAAAGCCAAGGGCAAAGGGAAAACAAATACTCCAAAGAAGCCTGTGGCCCTAAAATTCTTGTCAATTCCATTGTTCCTAGTTAGGTCTTCTAGAATTATAGGATTATTTTATGAAAAGTGCTCTCTGCTTGTATTTCCTCATATTTTTAAGGACTGTGAAACCACTGAAGAAATTGTGTTACAAACTAGGTCCCATATGAGACGGCTTTCAAATGTGATTGGCACATCTGTTCATGTAGTGCTTATGAGAGTGGACCCAAATGTAAATACAGATAATTATTTCACCATGTACCTTTAAGATCTTCCTTGATGATGTTTCAGTGTCTAAAGGGGGCTATAAGAAGGAAAGAGACAGACTCTTCATCAGGGTCTGCTGTGACAGGACAGAGGAAATGGTTTCAAACTAAGAGGGGAGATTTAGTCTGGTTATAAGGAAGATTTTAAAAAAAGGGTCGTGGGGCACTGGGACAGGTTGCCCATAGAGGTGGATGCTCCATCATTGGAGACAGTCAAGGTCAGGCTGGACGGGGCTCTGAGCACCTGCTCTAGGTGTAGGTGTCCCTGTTTATCACAGGAGAGTTGGACTAGATGTCCTTTAAAGGATCCCTTCCAACTCAAATGATTCTATGATTCCGTAGTTAAGTTTATTTTTGTCTGTAATGGCTGACTAAAGTGTCTAGAAGAGGTTTGAAGAAACAACCCAAAAGTAATTTACTCTATTTGCTTAGGTAAGAGAAAAAACTGTATTCCTTGCTTTTTCCAGAAAATAACATGAAAAGAAGGAATTAGAACTTCACAATTTGAGGAACTGGTCTATTTATCTCTGAGCAGAGAAACATGCATGACGTTAGCTCTGCAGAGCTCTATTGCTGTCAACACTGTCTATCTGCACATGCCAACATCAGTATGGAAGGCAGAAGGGCAGGCAGTTGTGATGGTGAATGGGTTAGACATCTGGAGAGAAGGTATCAACTGAAACTCTTCACTGATGGAGAAAGGGAAGAAGAAGGAGGGAAAGAAAGCATAGGACATATCTATCTTAGAAAGTTTAATGGTGTGACTGATCATCAAAAAACAGCTTTTCACTACATTTCTCTACTGGCAACTGAACAGATAAATCTTCATGTCCAGTCAGACCTCATCCTGCTGCTGAATGTATGGGAGTGAATGGCAGCAGAAACATGGAAAGAGTTGCCTGGCAATGCTGGCATGGGAACCCATGGGCAAGGAGAGCTGAGGTGGGAATACTGCTTTTAGATGGTTCAAACTAATGTGATAATAATTTATTAGGGAACAATTTAAAAGTACAAAAGTACAATTTAATTTAAAAGTACAAGAATTCCCACAGTCTAAATCAAAGGAAGACTTAAACCTTTGTGAGGGCTACTAGGACAGGAAAAAAATAAAGCAGGGGGGAAGGAGGAAAGAGAATTCACGTTTATAAAAAGAAGCCTGCACACAATGAGCTGAAGGTTGTGCTTCTGCACTTCCTGGTCTGGGCGTGAGCAGAAGAGGAAATACCAAAATACCACCAGAAAAACTGTTCCCACAGCATTTCCAATCTGACTTAAACCAGAAAGCTCCGACTGTCCTGCAAAAAGGAGGGAAAAGCCAGCTGAGCCAGTCACGAGGCTTCTGCTCATCAGACAGCCAAACATCCAAACCTGGAGCTGGGAAGACCTATAGAAGTCTTTATATTTCCCCTTCTGTCCTCATCAGTACTCTGTTTTTGCACTTAACTGATGTTTAATGACATTCTGAACCTTTTGCCATCTTTTAGACATGCTCTATCCACTTCAGTTGCAGCCTTGGGCAACTCCCCTACCCTGAGTGTACCCACCTACGTACACACCATGAACCAACATTTCAATGCACAAAATACCATCAGTTTCAGTATTGTCCCATGTTAATAATTAAATTCTTGAAGGCTTGTAGGCAAAAAAAAACAAGATGTGAGCTTGGTCAGACTGGTCTCACACAAACCTTCCTCAGATTCTGAAGAAAATCCTAAAGAAGAGCAGCAGGATCACACTCAAAGGGTTGTGCAGAAATCTGCTGCGCCGGGCAGTTATGAAGTTTAAAACTCCAAATTTGGAAGCCTCGGAAATAATTTGTAAAATGGTTTCTTTTCTTTGTTGGTATGAAAAAGTAAGGTGTTGAGTCCCGTTGAACTGAAAAGAAAATGAAGCTTTAAAGTCTTCTGAGAATGCATCAGTACGTGTAGTATTATACGGTAGAGGTCAGGACATTTTCAGTAGTCTAATGAAAATCAGGGCTAAAATAAAAACTGTTTTCCCTATAGATGTTTCTGAGCATATAAGCAATTTCTGAATTGAGGCTTTTCCCTAAAATTAGAGAACCAAATCCCTGGATCGTGTCCAAGGAGCAGCTCAGGAATATGAAGTGGAAGCACGGCCTCCAGCTGAGGGACACAACAAAAGCTGCAGCAGTGATGATGCTTTATCTCCCACATCATGCTGCCACAATGCTTCCATGGGTGCTGGCAATGAAATCTGCTGCCAAGAGGTCTGAAAAGAAGATTCTTTTTTCCTTCTCAATGCTGATTCACTGATTTTGAGACCCATCAGCGCATTGCACTTGTGGCCATGGTTTAACTGAGAACACTTCAGGCTAGCAATAATGCTGCCAGGGGCTCTCACATCTGAAAATAAAGTGAAAACCTCAGCTAAGCCTGATGTTTGAATGTAACTTTCCAGCTAGGGCAGCACAGCACTCAGCATTTTCCCTCCTACAGCGAAAGCCCCTTTCTGGCCTCACAGCACACCGCTGCATGAAATATACTTCCAGCCCTACTTCAAACTTAGTTAAGAGACAATAGGAGAAACAGTTGGAACATGAATTTTTCTTAAAATATAAAAGTAGATCAAGAAAAAAACACAAAATACCAAGGAAACACACAATACCACTTGTAAAATTCTCTTTTAAGATTATTTTTACAGAGATTGAGACATTGCAATTTACTACATGTGGCACTAATGCTGCACAACTTTTCTTACAGAGCTCTTCCTAAAGTCACTGAGGTTTCCTACGTGACTAGAAGTTTCTTACATGCATAAAGACTCATAGAATGTGGCCTGATACGTAAAGCTTACCTGGATGTTATCTAGGCTGTAGAGCAACATGCATTTTTAGGAATGAAAAATGGACTTCAGTGATTCCTTTTGAAAAAGTTTTCCCTTCAGCTTCGCCCATCTGCTTTTTGCAGCTCTGCAGCCCTGCTCAGTCTTTGTCCTGCACGGCACCCAGCACCCTCCCAGCCCACGCCTGCAACTCACCGGGATGCGTGCGGGATGAATTCCCATGCCAGATGTGCTCCTCAGACCTAAGGCCATTATTCCATCTTAGACTAAAAAATATTCTCCCATGGTTAGCTGGAAAAGACCATGTTTCTTCAAGTTTTATTTCCACCAAAATGAAAAAGATGAAATAAATGTCAAAAGTAAAAATCGACAAAGAAACAGAGAGGAAATCCAATTCACGGTGAGCCCAGAGTTCTGCAGGCTAAGGGTGTTGTTCTGCATCCATAAATGTCCTGACCGGTGAGCAGACACAGGCACTACAACTGGAAAGAGAGCAGGAAGGAAAGCCAACCATGTGAGCAAAGTGAAAAAAAAAAAAAGGAAGTTTTTTTCTAAAAAAAAAATAAAAATAGAAAGAGAATAAGATCTGCTCGGTGGACGGCACTTGGGCTGATAGCAAGGATTTCAGGAAATCCAAACACTCAGACAGGAAATCTGAACACTGGATAAACACGCCATAATCTCCACAGATACTGCTAACGTGCTGCCTCACTGGTTAACCCTTCGGCTGCCCGTGGCGGGCTGCAGTCCTGGCTGCAGTGCCTGCTAACACTGAGCTGCCCTGGGGGCTCCCAGCCCTCCCCTCACTGCGTCCAGCCTCACATCCTGCTGGGGTTAGTTTCCTCTCTTTATTCCTAGATGGTGCTTATTAGGTAGGGTTTCCTTCTCTGGGGGTGATGTTGCACTCAGGGTGCAAACGCACATTTGTGTGCCGTCAACCTGGGACTCCTGAACCAGTTGTGTTTCTCTCTCCTCTTTCTCCTCCTCTCTTTGGCTGTAACAGAAGATTGATGTGCCTGTTTGTGGGACATTGCAAGGTCCCAGTCATGATTTACTGTAGAGCTGGTGTAGCAGGGGAGGGAAGATCATCCCTGAAGTTATGGGTTCTTAAAGGAGGAGGGGAGTTTGGAAACTCTCATGTTGTCAAGGAATTTAGGATCAAGCTCTGCAGTCCTTAGGACACTTAAGATGAAACACATTGCTTGTTTCTGGTATGGAGTATGGATTTGGCTCTTTGTGTCTTCTGGTTCACCCCATAACATTAAGAACATCCTTTTTTTTTTTTTTTTAATTTTTTTTCCCTTTGAGTCTCTTTACTTGCTTTATTTATTTACATAATCTACCTTGGCTAAACTATAAATGTAAAACCCTTTATCAGCTACAACAATAAGGGAAAACAATAGCTCTTCCTATCAAAATAGAATCATAGAGTCATTAAGGTTGGAAGAGGCCACTAAGATCATCTAGTCCAACACATCTCCACCACGCCCACTGAACCATGTCCCTCAGAACCACATCTACACACTTCTCGAACACCTCCCTGTGTAGATCCATGACCTGTGGATAGACAGGTGTAGAACCGACCCCTCACTCCCACAGATGTAATTCATAAAATCAAGTTTACCTAAGAGTTGCCCCATTGAAGTCCATAGGGAAACCCCAAACAAAGCCTCTTGGTGTTTGCAGGAAGAAGATTTCTCAAGCATTGGTTACAGTGTTCCCTGAAAGTGGCCAAGTTTGGAAATCACCTCTGCCCTGCTGACATAGGTTGTATGGGCCAGGTGATATTGTGGGGAACCTGGCAGTGAAACTGGGATGGAAACAGGATTTTAAGACATCTCTGCCTCCTGTCTCCTCTGGTCTCCAGCCCAGTTCTGAGTCAAGACACAACTTCCAGGTCAGATCTTCTCATTTCTGGTCATTCTCCCACTATTTTCTAGGATTTGTGAGGCTGCTGATGGAGGTCAACCCCTGCAAATATGGTTGAAGCTCAGGCAGCAGCATCTGTGCACAGTACTGGTAGAACAAAGACATTGCTTTGGAGGCATGAAGTCGTTCCCCTTGCCTAGCACGTGCTACATGAAACAAGTACCAAATGGTTACTTGATGATGTCAGGAGTGAATTGCTGGAAAAATAGGGAAAAATTCAAATCTCAGGTTTTTTTTTTTTTCTTCTGTCTTTTTTTTTTTTCCCCATGTATTTTTCCAGTGAGCTATTTCAGTTATTCACTTATTCCCATAGAAGTTCTTCTGTTATCACTTTTCACCTTTCCTTCTGTATTCTCCTTTTATTGCCACTCTTTCCAGTACCAAAGGAAAATAAAAACAGAGAAAAATAATAAAATATTGCCTTCATTTTCATCTTAACTGGAAAAAAAAAAGGAGAAAGTAGTTATATAAACCCCCAAAATGTACATCGTAAGAAATCGCCATTTTAAGTTGAAGAGACTTTTCATTTGAAAACATTCAAGCAGCTCTAGGAAAAAAAAAAAAAAGAGCTGGGGGAAGTGGGATATAATTTATTACCACTAACATCTGCTGTAAATCAGTTAAAGGTAGGCAAACATTCCCTGCCAGGACACAGTTAGGTCAAGGTGAGAGGGATAAAGTGGTAATTAAAAGCCCAGCGTCCTCCAGCTACCTTCGATGGGCTGTGAGCTGAAGAGCGAGTGCTTGCTGCAGAACTGGTTTTCTTTCTTGAAAAATTTCAAAGTGGGAAAAAAATTCAGTTATTTTCAACAGGCAACTATCAACTTATTAAAAAGTTTTAAAAGAAATGTTTGGCAGAAGCAGTAGAGAGAAAGCTTCAAACTCGGGCCAGCAGTTATTGAAGCTAAAAAAGTGGATGAGGAGTCCTGAGAGGGCACAGCAGCTGCAAAATCTCCACTATCACCTGAGAAAAAAAAAGGCAGTGGCTTTACCCAGTGCATACATGGAGCTGCTTGCTCTTAAACAGGAAAAAACTTCATCCTCCCTTAATGAATCCACAGCAGCTGAGCTCCCTGCTCGCTGGATGTGTTTCCCTGGGATATAACTTCTGAACACCGACAGCTGAGAATGAAAATCTCATTTTTCAGCAGAGAACTCTAAACCTACTGAATTAAGACAAATCAGTTCATTAAAGATTAAAAGGGTTTAGCGATGTATGTGAAGCACAGGAAATTATAATTGAGTTTGTGAGCAAAACGCTTGTGGATGAGTTATCATTAATCTGTGAGGCCCCAAGCTCTGTTAAGTTTTGTATTTCAATCACAAACCTTATCATTATAAAAAGTTGGGAAATTTCTTCAGTGTAGATCGGAAACAAAGATCATCTCTTTAACTTCCACCACCTTACTAATTGGATTTGGAGAAGACTTTGATAGAACAATGGAAATATTTGGAGAAAAAATGAATGGTCTCAGCTTTGTCATTCTTCATCCTTCTGTCACACAGAGGCTTTATACCCTTGAGAAAATGACCTCATATATTTGGATGAAACTAATTGACTTTCCCTTCTGAGTGGGGCCATTCCCTGAGCACTCAGCAGTACCACATCTTTTGATAGCTACCAGAAACTGGATGCCAGAGAAATATTGCAGCTCAATTCCACCAACTTCCACATTCGTGCTCTATGTGTATTTACAACAACATACACTTGTCTTAGCAAACATTAGAACAAATCGTTAGAAAATGCTAACATAAAGGATTTCACTAATACAGACATAGCCTGCCATAAGCTATAAACACTATTTTTTCTCACAAAACTTCAGTAATTACTCAGTTTAGAGACTTCTGACCGTTCAGTTGAGCTGATGCTCAATTTGAGCATGTTTGCTTCGAGATCCCTGCCAATTTCATTAAGGTCTGCTCCTTCCTAAGGCAGTCAAGGAGGTTTACTCCTGAGACCTGCATCTCTGCTGCCACTCCTGTGGCCACCGAGGCACTGAGCCCCATCATCCATCAGCAAGCCATGTTCTCTTACATTAAACAACAGACACTGCTGTTTTCCCCACTGTTCATTCAGTGAAATATAGCAGAAGCTCTGTGCTAACAGGTTTAACAGCATGTTTGCACATTTATTAAGCAAATAACACCTCTTGATGTTAGGAGAAGGTCCGGGAATTAGAAACTGCCTTGACAAGAAGCACTTGACCCATGGTGGTTACTGTAGGCTGTACCAACGCACAAGGACTGTGTGCACTTCATTTTCAATTGTTTTTATGTTTTAATAGTTTTCTTTTTCATAGGAAAAAAAAAGAAGATCCAAAGCATTTATGTTTTTTCCCTTTCCTTTTCATTCTTCCTTCTTTGGTGTAATGACAAAAAAGGGGGAATTTTTTCACAGTATGCCCTTTTACCCCTGCTTTTCCAAAGTGACACGGGAGAACTGAAGTCAGATTCACAAAAAGCCACGCCTCTTTTCAATCATTCTGCTCAAAATAGTGTCTAATCAATGAAAGGTAGTAAGGAAACAGCTTTCACACAAAGACATTCTCTTGGTGTGAGCACAGCTGCTGGTTCCATCATTCATTGTACATGGAAATTTCAGATAATATTGAGATATGAGTTGGATTCTACACCACAGGTACTAGTAGCAATTAAACACTGCTGAATGAGTAAAAGCCTGATATCTGAATTTTTAACTATCATTCTTCATCCTTCTCTATCAGTCTCCAGGCTGGTAGCTGTGCTGAAAGAGCCACATTAGGATGTATTGGACGCCATGAGCATTTCATCAGGCTTGAGTTATTTCCACTTTGCCACCAATGTTTTCCTCAACTTCACGTCTAAAAACTGGTGAAAAAGGTGTGTTCCCACTATGTTATTGATTTGTGGCAGGAAATGTATAGAGTCATAGGATCCTTAGAGTTGGAAGAGACCTTCAAAGGGCATCTGGTCCAATGCCCCTGCAATGAGCAGGGACGTCCACAGCTAGAGCAGGTTGCTCACAGCCCTGTCCAGCCTGACCTTGAGTGTCTCCGGAGATGGGGCATTCACCACCTCCCTGGGCAACCTGATCCAGTGCCTGACCACCCTCACTGCAAAATACTTTTTCCTTATATCCAGATAAATGACAAACACATCATGTGAACTTGTGAATAAACACTATGACAAAGCCCCAGATGATCACAGGGTTGGTGTAGCAATTAGAGTATTCTTAAAAACAGAAATAAAAATTTCTCATGATCTGAGCCTTTGGAAGTCATATGAGCAACAATGTAAAGCATTTTTTTTTTTTTTTTTAGGAATGAAGAGGAGAGACACATGAAATTAGTGCTAAAAATGCTGTAAATCTCTTATTATTGTGAGCTGTACATTTAAAAGCATGGGTGGGTGTCATGAGACTTGTCATAGAGATGTGATAGTCACTTGTACAAGCAGTACAAATTTCATACGCTACAAACACGGTGTATTTGTATACAGCACAGACTGGATATAAGACTACTAACCTGGTGAGCATTAGTAGGGTCTGGAAAAGGAAAGGCCACAAGAGAGAAAAAAAAGATATTTCCTTCCTCAATTATAGGTTTTGTTTGGAAATAGTTGATGACCATCGTTACTGTCATGGAAGGACTGCAGCATTTCCCCGAAGGAGGAACATGCTCTGCAGATGTCTCATTTCCCTGCTCAACCCTATTGCTTCACTATTCTGGCTGGTCATGCTCTGTCTCTATGCTACTAAGATGCCTTCAGGTCTGCAGGAGGCAGTGGCTGCCCTCATCTCACTCAGTTGCCCTCTGAGGGTGTTTGCTGGCTGAAGTGTACATCCTTGCTCATTTGGAAACACATACCTCTGTCTCATCTGTACTCTGCCGCATTATCATCAGAAAATTCAAACACTGCTGTGTACAATACTGACTGCGTGTCTGATTTAGGGCTATATAGCATATGTGTGGAGGAGGGCCATGCGATATCATGCACGAATTTAGTCTCCTTTTGGCTGCTTATTACCCCATTCTGCAACCTGCTGTGTTAGCATGTTTGCTGCTGAGCAACACACTGACTCCTTTTGAGGTAAATATCTTCTTTTTCTACCTTTATTATTATTATTTTTTTGCTTCATGCTTCAGAAGGAGGTTCCTGTATCCCAGGTGCTCAAGCAGTAGAGTTCATGCAGTGCTTCTCATACAAATGAGGGATCACACACTTTTCCTCACGTGGCGGTCAGATGAGTGAACTGCAGTTTGATCTTTGGTTACTCAGTGACCAAATGCCAAGGGTTTACAATCTGTTCCTAACAGATTCACACCTTCAGACGTTTAGGCTTGCACACTTCAGGGCACCTCTAAGCTTCTGTGTCCAGTTATGTTTTAGCTTCATCCTAACCCAGAACTAGATCCAGTGATGTGCACTAACACACTTCTCATACATCCCCATACCTCCTGCTCAGGGGGCACTGGTTACTCTGACTGTCTCTTACCGTTATTAACTATGCCTCAGGGATAGGTTGATTTTCTGCTTTCGTGCTTTGTATCGATTATATTTACGCTGTCAGTAGGGACTACATTTCAATTCACATCTTTGAGCCTGAATTTCTCTTGGTGATGAGCCCATGTTCTTCCACCACATCAAAGCTGGACTTGCACCTCAGTGATACAGGTGATCAGAAACATCAAATGTAAACTTAAGCCCTGAACCAACACAGAGACATAAATATGTGTTTGTCTCAATTCTCTATGGACAAATGGGGATTATCACAGTTTAAGACCTTACAAGGAGTGACTCAGGTATGCTTCAGGTCACAGGCTGGACAGGTGCTCCAGGGACGGGGTTTGTGAGGCCTAAGCAAGTACTGTAAGCATGAGGTGCTATCGAACATTCCTACTATTACTGCTCTAANCCTGCCCGTAAACCGTTGACACGGTCAAATGATTCTTCACTAGCAAACCAGAGAAAATGTATGTAAGGCAGTCTGGATGACATCAGTTTTCCCTCTCTTGCTTCAGCACTTTGTATACATTCAATATGAAAACTTGCTTTTGTTTCTTAAGACGTATAAGAAGTTTAGACAAAAATGCATTCTTGTCTAGGGGAACTGTAAATTAAATGATTTCTAAAATGAGCCTGGAATCAAGACCCACTGCTGTTTGCTGTGTGAAAAAGGAGAAGAATATTAACTTCTGTGGGAGGAGGAGCTGTAACTTAAAAAAAAGAATTTGCTATTGAATGCAAAGCCGGTTTGGAAAGCTCAGATAATTGGAAACACATGTCCCTGGCTGCAGGCATACAGAACATAAACTGCAGAAGAAAAACAGTAATAGAGAAGACACAGAGTATTTGAGAATATAGCTAGAGAAGTCAACATTTTACAACTTGTTAATGGTGACTATGCCTGAAATATTGCTTTGCATTGTTAGTAGCCTGCTTGTAGTAGACTACAAGTTCATCGGTTGACTTTCTGTTGTACGCTAACTTTATAATAAAACAGAGATCCCAGGTAAGTTGGATGATAATATTACATAAGGAGAATATTTTAGTAAACTATCTGAGCAAAAATGACTCATAATGATACAGCTGAATACTTTATTTTAAACACAAAATGTGAATTACTTAGCACCTAAAAATAACACGCCCCCCTCTTTTAACTTTCAACGAACTGTGTTGACGTTGCAGGAGTAACTAACTTTTTCAGTGCAGCAAATCATCCTTTTTCTGTAGCCTGTTATTGCAAATATCTCTTTTCAGGCCAAAGCTTTGAAATCAAAGCACACATAAACCCTCTCACTCCCACACTCCCTTCAGTTTGCAGCTTTTTGTGCTGCCTCACCAAGATGACTTCTTCTTGGGTAGTAAAAGCCACAGGAGGAAGTGAAGGTTGTGAAAATCTGCACTGACAAACGTAGATTCGATGCACGCAGCGGAACACTCTATACCAAAGCCATGCTGTAAAGGAGAGTAGGCCGGACGCTTAGAGCTGTGCAGGCAGAGCTGTTACAAACTCATCTCTTCCCTATCTTTGATCACTGAGTTTCTTCCTATCCCTGTTGGTTATGCATACCTGTAATCCTTGTATCATACCCGATTTTCCCTTGACAGAGGTGAGTTTTGCAGCTCTCAGACAAGTATCCAGCTAGTTCTATGTAACAAAAGTATTTGGGGCAATGTTGGTTGTTAGAACCTAGTTTTGGCTACATTTATGCTGGTGTTCAAAGATCTGACAAAAGACCCAGCTCTGTGTGAAAAGCCATTTTACTGTCAAACTTCAAGTTCTTTTAACGGATGGAACATGGAGGTGTGGAGAGGGGGTGGAGAGGGAGTTTTCCCTCTAACTTCATCATCTGGAATGACTCAAGCTTTTAAACTTCCATGAAGAAATAACTATTTAAAGTAGATCATCCTGAGACAGGCAGCTAATGTAGAAAATGTGACACAAGTAGATGCCACTTAGTGAATTAATTTACTCCTGATTTTGATGCAGTGGAGGCTATTTTACTAATCATTGGTGCTCCCTGCAAAAATCATCATCCAAAGGCCAATGGAATCAGCAGGAATCTATTCCTCGACTTCTGTGATCTTCAGGTCAGCAGTCCAAATCCTCTTTGTTTTGTGCTTTTAATTGTGTTCATGAGCAAATGGCAAATATGGTTGTTGGAGAAAATAGCTTGGTACATCAAAAACCAAATCTAGCACTGTATTTCACATAAACTTGAATTTCATACATTTCATTGCCCCACACTGCTAATATCACTCAGTTTCTTTTCATTGTGGGTCACCTTAACTGTGTGGTTCAGCGTGTTTTCTTCTGCTAGAAGCCACATCGATTTTCTCATTGGTGAAAAAAATAAAAAAGGCCTTTCAGAGGACAGATAGAAATAAATGCTGTATGATGGAGCCTTGATAATCCTGTGCCATGTCCAGGGTTTATTTTATTCCAGTAAGAGCAGAAACTTATTCCCACGCCTACAGGTGTTATCCAGATTTTTCTGTGATGAGCTCCTCATCTCAATAAAGAAATTGCCTCACGGCCACTTATCCTCCGAGTCATCATGTAACATCCATGCAATTGACATTACATGGAAAAGTGTACTGAAAAAGCATTTGTGCCTCTCTTTAAGAGATCTTTAGAGGAATATGGGTATTGACCCCCTCGTAAAAGTTGACCATGGTTTCTGCTTTTGTTGTTGATCTCATCTCTTCTCCTTCCTTTGGCTCTGTTCCTCCCAGGTGAAGTCCAGGATGAAAGCCAGCATACCACAGAACAGTGAGCTCACTGGTATGCTGTATACCACAGCTCAGGAATCGAATTCCCAGCCCTGCTCTGGTGTGAACCTTCCATGTGACATGTGAAGTGCAAACAGAATCATAGATCATATTTAACAACCAAAATAAAAGAGAAGCAAATGAAAACCTTCAGTGGTTACTTAAGAAAGAGCTTTACAGCCAAGAGTAATACCTGTTCCTGATGCATTCTGCAGTATTTTTCCAGTATCTCTATCCTTGTTCTCACGGAAACAACAGGATGGCACTGGGACCTGAACTCTGACTCTCTGCTGTTTCTGCAGTTCTGGTTGCTGATGCTGCTCTTTCAGAGCAGCTGAGTTGGATCCAGATGGAAGTGTGAGTTATCTTTCCTCTGAAGAAGAAACACTAGCAAAATTCCTGACACTTTTATATAGTTAAGATGTTACTTCTGCTCTTTCATGACATGATAGATTGTAGACTATTAACATAGTTTAATTGCATGTGGAAATACCTAACTCTTTCTTGTTAACATAACAAATTAACATCAACCCCCATTCATTTTAAATACATGATATTCAGCACTTTCATACATTTATGTATGGAATGTGTAAAAAAGGACATTTTTTCTTGGACTTGTGGAGATGGGCATGTTGGAAATTAAAAAAAACCAAACAACTAATACACAACTTGATATTAGCTATGATTGTCCATTAACATATTATACTACATGGAAAGGTGTATAACTTTTACAAACATTGTTCTCTTCTTACAATGCCAAATCTTTAATGTCTGGTCAATTCTAGAAGGCTTCTTTAGGCTTGTCAGATGTCTGAACTTTTGATGCCATGTAGGACAAACTGGGATAAGAAAATAATGTGACAGTGATTAAATGTCAAGCTCTAGTATATGTAGCAACAGCAGGGAACTCCTATTAGCTGTTCTGTATCCCCAGCTACTTAATGTCAAGCTTTGTTATCAGATGTGTACCTGTATCATTGGAGTAAAGTAAAAGCTATAAGTAATCCAGTCAAAGCTTTGGCATTTGGGACATTCTCTCTAATGAAGAGGACTTTCATGAGCTTATAAGAACAAATAATAATATGAGGAGAGTTCATCAAAGCATTCCTGATCTAAGAAATGTGATGATGATTTATAAGAGGATTGCAGAAAACAGGCAAAAGGAAGGATGGATCCCTTAACTTCAGAGGTTAACTTAACTTCAGAGGTTACTATGACTTAAGTGGCTGATTACTTATCTGAGCTCTTCCTTCTGAGGAGACCCTGATGCTTAAGTAGGGCTGTGCAACAGGGCATCAGATGATGGTGTTGTTGACTTCAGAGCACTGAAGGAGGCTGGCCAGTTCCCAGGAATCGGAAGTCTCCCAAGTATTGTGCATGTTGACAACAAAATGCAGCAGAGAAATTTTCCTCTTATATAAATGAGTAGAAGAACACAATATATGTGTTACCCATGCAAGATGCTGTACTGTTTTGAGGTGATTGAATGGAACCGTTTACATGTAGTGTAGCAGTTATTCCAACATCAGTGAATGCTGGGGTGCAATTTTGCTGGAGGCAAGCATGCTGATCAGTATCTGATTTTCATGTAAACCAAAGCAGTAATCGGTGCAAGTGAGGTTAGTAGTGTTGTTTCTTCATATCATGCTCGTTCTCTGATTAATCCCAGGTCATCTGTTGTGTATCCAGAGGCAATTTCCTCATCCATCGGAGCTGTTGTAGCTGCCTATTGGTGTTCAGAAATCCAGACGAAGCCGTGAGAGAACAGGAACCCACACTGAAAGCGTGAACCAGAAAGCTGAAATTATAGCAGCTGGATTTTGGCCAGAAACACTAGGGCTAAAAACTGAACTCTGAGAGAGCTGCTGAGACCTGAAGTGGCAGTCATGGGCAGGATGTTTGTTTTCCATCTCCTCCACGGGACGGCACATCCAACAGCACTTTCCCATCTTTAAGACCGGGCTGAGACTTTTGTTCAGGACTGACTCAGAGGAAAGGGTGCCACTCGATGAATCACTGCGAGACTTCCCTCAGTTTAAGGATATTCCTTAGAGACCTCAAAACTCACTCCAATGCCATCCTGCCTGACAAATGGAAGGCACTCTGATGAACACATGGAGAACGTTGCTGCAGGCCCAGCACTCTGAAAGTGTGCGTGCTGCCCACGGCCTACTCCAGCAGATGAATACACATATGCTTAACTCTACACTTTTGAGGCATAATCCCATTAATTTAAATGGGATTACTCCTGGGTTTAAATTCCTGCAGGATCAGCACTGAGCTCTGTGGCTGCAGCTGCCCGTTGCACAATGAGTGGTGTAACAAGAGCTTTGCTCATTCGGTGAAGAAGGGCTGTTGCTGCCCCACTGTTTTGGACTCGGAGGCTCTTGGCTCTCCCATGTGCTAGAAATGTGGGGAATACTGAGGAGGCTCCACTGGCTGAACATTCTCATTGCTCATATGCTCAAATGTGAAACCTCATTTTTAAGGTCTCCTGAATATAATCTAACTTAATCTTCCCTTACCTGCAAAGCTAATTCAAGTCTTCTTTGGTTTCTACCTCTTCCTCAGCCCCAGGCTTCATGGAGGATTTTTGTGTCTGCCGCTATTCATGGATCACCTTAACTGCTTTGATCAGTGCAGTATGAGGAACCCTTCCTCCTTGCTTATCTTCTCTAAACAAGTATATTTCCTCCTGCCTAACATCTTTCTGCTAATCTCCTCCATCCTGCTGGAGCAGACTGACTCTTAAAAGAAATGTTGTCTCTGCTCACCCTTGGGTCATTTTGATCAGTGGACCCTACAGTGGCAGCCCAGGATAAACATATAGGAGGATGGTTGGACTAGATGATCTTGTAGGTCCTTTCCAACCTAATGCATCTATGAATCTATATTGTAAGAGGAAAGTTAGTTACAGATGAAGATGAAAAAGCTCCTTGCAGCATACATTGGTCCTCTTTTCTATGTAGTTGCTGATTTGTTTTTTTTTTTTTTCTGGAAATCACCTGGCTGCTTCTTATTTAAAGGAATCTATAAGCCCACGAGGGTAGTGACTGTGTTTTAATAAATAGCTATATAAATTAATTAATAAATAGCTCACATTTAAGGGCTGATACACAATGTATATATATATGCCTAATACAGATTTGTGAGAGGCAGTCTCTGAGGGAAAGTTAATTTCTTTTGTTTAACTGCATGTATTTTAACATTTTGGTTTTAAGAAAGAAAAAAAAAAAAAGCCAAAAAACAAAAAACCTCCCACTGGAGACCTTTTATGCCAAGTGTGAGCCTGGAGCAAATTTTTATGGCTGAGTTGCAGTAACCCCTCGAATATAGGGGTTTATAATGGAAACTCTGACAAACCCTTAGCCAAAGTGCTTCTAACAGATGTTTCTGTAATGAAAGCTGTGCAGAATAGGCAAGAGAGAGCAAACTGTACTTTGTATTTTGCAAAGATTTGTAGTGACTGTGCACAGTTCATAAAGTGAGGGTGGCTTTAACCCAAATCACAATACTCACACCAGGCTGCACACTGGGAATGTGCATAAATTGTCAGTGATCCCATTTTGGTAAAGCAGCTAGCTGTTGAACATAACTTCCTGCATCTCTTGTATAGATTTGGAAATGCAAGTCATTTTGCAGCCCTGAAGAGCAATTCAACCATCTGCTAGTGGTAGTGATGATAGATATTGTCTTGTTTGTAGTGCCTTGGAGATGGATGCCATCATTGTTCAATTAAACAACTGGTCTGAGCAGAAACCAAATGTACTCCTCCATAACTGAGAGGAGTCTTTGTTGTTTCCCCGTGCCATGGCATCTTTGGCAGTCTCTGACCTCTTTGTCTCTTTCCCTGGAGGGTGGATGAGTGCAAATGGGTGGCTGGGTTGCACAGTGCTGGCTTGTCTGCAGACAGCATGGACTCAAGAAAGTTGGGATGCTCTGAGGATGAAACTGGGCAGAGAATCAGACAGCCATGCACTCACAACATATTGGTAACCCAGAGACCCAGATGTTTTGGCCCATGTTCACTGAAAAGTTGAAGCCTGACTAAAACAGAATTAGTAAGAGAAAAAGAGCTCAAGTCTATGGCTTCTTCAGAATGGGAGGTTTTAATTCTAGAAAAGTTACCAGACTGTATTTTGGTTTTTGTTCCAATCTTCCTGCCTGTACTCATTAAGTGGAAATCAGAGTCACTGGACCATCATCTGAGGGTGTGTTTGATGGTGCTGTGGAGACCTTGGCAGGCAGCTGCAAGCCACACAGGTCTTGTGGAGCCTTCAAAGGCAGGATGAAAATGGCATTTATGTATGTCATAAAAGCATAAATTTGTTCCAATGCCTTCCTCTTTAACATGGTGTTTTGCCAGAATGAATTCCTTCTGAGTAAATAGCAACAATGAGTAATTAGTGTTCTCCTGCTTAATGCTCAATTAATGTGCTGTTCTCAGAAAAATGCAGTCCTTGGAACTGTATTCATAGAATCATCATTCATAGAATCATAGAATGGTTTAGGCTGGAGGGGATCTCAATGATCATCAAGTTCCAGACCCCTGCCATGAGCAAGGTTGCCACTAACCAGATGAGGCTGCCCAGGGTCCCCTTCAACCTGGCACTGTATACCTCCAAGTATGGGCTATCCTCAGCTTCTCTTGGCAACCCATGCCAGTGCCTCACCATCCTCTGAGTAAAAAATTTCTTCCCAACATCTAACATAAATCTTTTCATTTAAAGCCATTCCCCCTTTTGCTTGTATTCATCAGAGCCTTGCAGGTAGTTTAGAGTAACTGTGATCTCTGCATGAAATCTCCGCTCTCATCCAAATGTACTCTACTCAGATGAATAGACATGTGTAGGTACTGAAAAACTGAAATGAAACTGTGGTCAATACATCCTCCAAGCACTAATGGGAGAAATCAGACCCCTAATTACAGAATTTCAAACAGATTGGCAGGGACCTCTGGGTCCATCTGGTCCCATCTGAATCCCTGCTCAAGTAGGGCCACCTAGAGCAGAACCACATTCAGGTGCTTCTTTGAAGATCTGTAGATTGACTTTATCAATTCACTTTTGAGATCATTGTCATGTTATTTCTAGGGTCATGATAATATGAAAGCATATGTTAAGGACTGCTTCCTGGAGTGGGTTCCTCAAAGTCATTGCATTTGTTGCTGTAGTGGATTCAGAAGGATACAAGCTACCTGTCACAATGAAGCTGTTCTACCCCTGGCTCAGGGCACTAGCATGTTGTCTAAATTAAGATGTCCACTGAATGTCCTATCTTGCCACCTGCTATTAACTTCTCAGTTATTCATTCCTTGGATACAGCTTGGCTGCAGCTCTTTACAGTTTTCCTGACTCTATATCTCTGCTTTTTGTTTGTCATGGTCCCAACACTACTTGAAGGAATGACCTTCCCAGATACCACATTTGGTGCATCAGAGCTGAAATGGTGTAACAGTTGACCCAGCTTCCTTCAAGCAGAGCAAAGCCTGCACTGGGGCAAGGAGCTTGTCATCATACGCCTGCCTCCTGACCATCAATTTTGTTGTTCTGAGAAGCTCAGTGTTTCTACCAGCTATCCCTTATCATTCTGTGATGAAGCTATCTTGAGGGAGATCACACGGCACGTGCACGGCAACCAGGGGATCAGACCCAGCCAGCACGGGTTCACAAAGGGCAGGTCGTGCTTGTCCAACCTCATCTCCTTCTATGACTGGGTGACCAGACTGGTAGATGAGGGAAAGGCTGTTGATGTAGTCTACCTGGACTTCAGCAAGGCCTTTGACATGGTCTCCCACAGTATTCTCCTGGGGAAACTGGCAGCCCGTGCTGTTGACAGGTTCACTCTTCTCTGGGTGGGGAACTGGCTAGAGGGCCGTGCCCAGCGGGTAGTGG
>VXAB01002399.1:475278-492982 GCA_013399175.1 Odontophorus gujanensis | reverse complement strand
GCCTCTTCTCCCAGATAACAATGACAGGACGAGAGGGAATGGCCACAAGTTGCGCCAGGGAAGATTTAGATTAGATTTGAGGAGAAACTTTTTCTCTGAAAGAGTGGTCAGGCACTGGAATGGCCTGCCTAGGGAGGTGGTTGAGGCACCATCCCTAGCGCTGTTCAAGAAGCGTTTAGATGAGGTGCTAAGGGATTTGATTTAGTAGTTTAGTGGGTAGGGATGGTGATAGGAGGATGGTTGGACTAGATCTTGTAGGTCCTTTCCAACCTAATGTATCTATGAATCTATGAATCTATCAAGAAGCAGCAGATAGCTTTTTTTTCTGAGTGAAACCAGTAAATTTGTTGTAACAGATTCAAAAGTGGGGAAATTATGTTAATCTTAGCTGAGGGACAAATATTACAATTGCAACTGTAAGCAGAGAGGAAAAAAAAACCAGCCTGGAGAAGTGCAATACAGGAACAGTCTTATGAGAACACTCTCTCCAGCTTACCTTCCATCAGCCATTCTGGCTAAAAGGGACAAATATTTCATACCTTCCTTTGCCTACACCACAGCCATTTCATCTCTTGGCAAATTTGAGCCTATACTTTCCTATCCTTAACAGACTCCTAATAATCCTACTCTGGAGAATCTGTTTTGATATTTAAGGGAGTTACACTCATAGGAAATAAATTGTGATCAATTTGAACTTAGGAAGCACTGGTCTCTGATTTGCCTGCCAAAACTGACTCTCTGCAGAATCCTGGGCAAAGCACAAATGTGCAAATTTTAGGTCTCAAAAAGTCAATAGATGTCCTGGGCTTTCAGTAGCTCTGTTTCTGTAACTGAGTGTCCAGACAGCCAAATTTCAGCTACAGAAGCACTCTGGTCATTAAAACAAACACTACATAAATGATATAGATATTGTTTTAATGGGGAACACTGAACAGTATATTCTGCTTATTCTTTAAGAGGACAATAGTTACATCCATCCTGAATTATCACCACTAAGTCAGATATGACCCATGGCAGTGAATGACTTTCACCACATAAATAAATACATTACATTTATTTCACCCATTGCAATCCCCTCTCTCGTACTCTGTATTTTGGCATCTATTCCACTGTCTGGCTTCTTGGCAGAAGGCTGTGCAGGTTGTCAGAGGAGTCAGAATGAACTGATACATCAATTTGCTGGCCATTTGAAGTGCTGGCTATCTTCCAGAAATTAATCTGTTCCTCTCCCTTAGACTCATGTATGAACAATAAATTAGCTGAGAGTGAGCAGTGACGTATTCTGAAACGTATATGTGTGCATGGTTAAGAACATCCATAAAAAGATATTAGAATTCAGGATATATTACTACATTCAATCTGTACAAAGGTAGACTAAGGTGCAGAGTGGTTGAAAATCATACCCTTTTAGTGCTCAACCTTTTACATCATGAAAGGTGATGATAGATTTTAATTAGCAATGTCATCTTGGTTTGTGATATCTTTATCTCCAACTATTTATTGTATTAATTCAGTTCATGGTAGCAAAGTGGCTATGAAAGTCATGGACCAAGGGTTAATTTCTGGCTGCCTTTAAACTGATGGCAGAACTCCCAGTGACTTCAAAGAATGAAGATCTCACCTGACTTCTCAGCTGGCATAAGTTGACATACCTCCATATACTTCAATAAAATCAATGAAGTCTTGATGATTTACTGCAAGTGAGAACCTGGCTCTTAAGTTATTAAGGCCTATAATTTATAAAGCTATAATTATGGAACTATAATTCCATCAAGGGTTTCTGGCAATATCATGGACCAGAGTTAAGTGAATTTTGCAAATAAATGTAATGATCTTGCAGTGCAGTGGAAATACCTCCCTCTTTCTAGGTAAGACTCTTAACACAAAGATATTAAAATAGATTTTAATCCACTTACAGCAGTAATTGGAAAAGAAATGCTAGCTGCAGACTTGAAATACCACAGCAGTTAATCAAAACATGCAATTTGAAGCAGGCACTCATAAACGATGGATGGTCCCCAGAACTGCTGTGAGAATGCTAGGCATAAAATCTCCTCTTGAATCTGATTTTTCTTTTAGTTGTCATTATTTACCAGCTTTGATATAGGCGCTCTGATTTCAAGGGTATACACATCCAGATAGCACATAGGTGTCTGGACTTTTGTAAGCTTGTGATGTAAAGTAACAACTGTGTGTGCATGAATAGCAGGAGTGGTTGGAGCTTCACAATAAGGAGGGAACAGCATAGGTGTTTTTGAGGTAGGAACACAGACTGTGAATGAAAGAATTGATATTACATGCTTTTGCTTCTTTTCTGCCTATTCTTTCCCTATTCCAATTGTAAATCTGTATTTGGATAATTAGTCACCCAATTAAACAGTAGTATACAAACAAAAAATGTTCTTGCATATTTGGACTAGGTCTATGAAGCTGTATGTATACCATTTTGTGTCTTCCTTCATCTAAAAATCTGGCTCCTTCTCTGATGACTTTTAGTTCTCTGAAAATGCAATGAAATCCACATGTAATTAGTCTTCATTAGAAAGACATGTCTGAATCACAACCCTGAATCTGTAAAATTCTGGGACTTGGAGAAAGAACACGCATGGATAAAGTTTGGACCAAGCTTAATAATTTTGAGGATACATGAATGCATATTTTTTCTGACTCAGAAGTCAGGGTAAACAAAAGAAGAAATTAAAAAACACACACACAAAGAAGTAAATTGAGTAACGTTGTCCCCTTCACATTAACTCATGCTGCATGGGTTTTTTCAAGAAAGATGCTCAGCTGTGTGCATGTGATATCAGTCACAGGTTCAGATCTCTAACATCTAATGATTGAAAAGGGACTTCAAATATAAATCTCCCTTGTGCCACAGTAAACTTTATTTTCTCTATATTTGCTCAGTAAGGACCATAAAGAAAATAAATGACAGATTTCCTCTGTGGAATTTAATATTTGTGATTCTGTGAGGATCTTCAAGGATGAGGGACTGTAAAAAAAATCAAAACTGCCCTCTGAAATCAGCACATTTTCTGTTCTATTAAATAGCATTTTAAAAGTAATTTCCTGTTAAAATTAAAATGACGAACCTCCCTCCCAGAATCTCATTCCTAATTCTTGCTGAAGTCACCAAAATTGGGGTACGTGGTTAAAGTTTATTACCTGCCTGACCAGTGCTTTGCTGCACCAAACTTAGTCATGATCCTAAAATTCAAACACTGTTTTATATTTTCTTCAATTGGCTCTAGCACAGGTGCTATCACAACATCTCCTCTACACTGGGATGCTATTCATCGCAGTAAATTTCTCCCAGGATGTGGAAAAAGCCACTGTTGCTTAAGGCTGAAGACATGCTTTAGAGAGATAAATATCGAATCTGGGAATTTGAAATGATACTGCCCCAGTTTATACAGTTGAAGAGCCAATCCTTGATAATAATAAAAGAGTTAATCTTAAAAATCTTTTTGGTAGTCTATGCTGAAGGGATCCAAGTCTGGTAATTAGCTCAAGTTTTTAAATACACCAAACATTTTTTTTAATACATGCACATAATTGTGGGGAAATGATTCATTGAGATGCAGGCAGATCTGAAGTGAAAAACATCTCAGAATAACTTGGATGGATGATGGCATACATCCTTGTAGGAACAGGAACCTAATAATTGAAACCTCAAATAAGGAAGCCTCTTCTTAATATGGAAATCTTGCCAGAAGGCCTGTGCTTTAGTACAGGCTCGTGGATGAGTTCCTCTTACCACAGTAGACATGACTGCATACTGTACTACTGCACACTGTACATTACTGTTTACTGTCAGTTTAATTGACTGCAATGTGTCATCTGATTTACTAAGCTACAATGAGGCAAACAGACACTTAGCTGAAATATTTTACCATAGCTCTAAATTACCTCAAGAAGCAAACTCCAGTTATGAATTTTCCTAGCATTTGGAATAATTTATTTTCCACTACGTGAAGCAATTTGTAAAGTGTGGAGGCTGAGACTGCCCTGGATTCCTCCTCAGCCCACTCTCAGGTCTGGCGTGTGGTGAATGCATGGGATTTTTCATGTGCACTGCAAAGGGGTGACATGGGAGGTGAGGGCACATGGTGGCTTTGCCTCAAGCAAAGATTGCTTTCCCCAGACAAGCTGCCCCACACAGTTCTCCAAAACCATTAGTGTTGCAGAGCTGCTCTTTCAATCACAGAAGTCCTGCAGTGACCTGAATGTACTGAAGACATCTAATCTACATCTTGACTAATGAATTATACATTGCCAGGGCATTGTCCTAGGGCTGGCACTTGTCAGCACTGTTACACTGTTAGAAAACTGCCCAGCAGAGCCTGGGAATTAGCGTGGGTCAGCCACCCCTCGCAGGAGGACACCTGGAAGAGGTTACAGTGATTTGGAGAGCCAAACAGAAGTCCCAGCCACAAAACACCCTCTCTGTAATTGTTTTGATCATCGTCTTTAAAAGAACCTGACAGAGCACCAGGCACAAGGGCAGAAAAAGCATATTTTTAATGGGTTGAGCTCTATGCACAAAGGCCTCACCACAGTTCCTGGGAGAAGCCAGGCCTTCTGCTGATGCAAACCTTGCAGGAAGTCTGGAGGATTACCCAGCCCTTCTTGGGCAGGTAGCAGAGGTTGAACACCCAAGCAAGGTCAGGCTGCATCCCTTATTTAGTTTTTGTCTCTGCTTTTGGAGGATTAGTGAGGATTTGCAGTGGAGAGCAGCACTAGTCTCTCCTGCTCTGCCTGGATGTACACAGGCAGCCTACTCCAGCCAGACTCCCTCCAGCCTTTCAGTTTGCTGCCAGCTGCTGCAGAGCAGTGTGGATGCTTTCTTATTTTCCTCTTCTGCAGAAGCCCCTGAGAGGACATGAGCATGGCTAGGGCTGCCCACCTTTGCCCCTCACGTGTGCTGGGGGAGAGCAGCCACCTTGTTGTGCTGCTGCTCTGCTCCTGCCCATTGCCCATCACCTGTTTCCCACCCACTCCAAGGCTATGCTCTAGGTGCAATAGCACTTTTGGTTTTAATTAGGGCTTGATACTAATTACCTTCAATGAAGTTATTTCCACACCACAGCTGACCAGAGCCAGAAGTCTTTAAGTCTGTTCCCTTAAGAAATAATTTCTTCTGCTCCCTTGGGTGGAGACAAGGCAGCAGTGCCTTGGCCTAATTGTCTTCTAAAATATGCAGGCAGCTCCTACAGCAGTCATCAGACAGCCACACGTGCATCTGGGGTATCCATTTGTGTTGGTATCCATGCCCTCATGCTGAGGGACAACTGCCAGCATCCTCCACCTACTTTAGCCCTGGATGTTGAAGAAGAGGAGGGGGTGTCCCCTTAAAAGCAGTCAAAAGAAGCCTCCCTTCACCCCCTGCTACAATACAAAGGCTGGAAATAAATCTTCCTGCTGACTGGGCAGATTCAGGGAGAGAGATGCCAGCTAGGGAACACTGACACAGTTAAAAAATAAAAAGGATTCTGTGAATCAACACTGGCTTGGCACTGCAGCCTGACAAATCCTACCCTAATCCATGCAAAACCTCGCAAATCAGTCAGTGAAATGCACAGGGAAATTCTGCTGGCCTGAATTTGCCCACTGCCTTCATCATGCATGGCCCTAGTCCCCCCATTGCTCCTGGTAACCCCCTCCATAGTTCCTGGCCCCAGAAACTGAACTTCATTCTCAAAACTCTGCCTGAACTGAGCCCTCTGCTTCTGTAATGCACTGCCTGGCCCCAGGTGATATAATTCGTACCAACAGGGAAGACAACGATTTCTGGTTAAATAAGAGACATCATAGAAAAATAGGGCGGGGTGGGACTCAGAGGAGCTGTGTAGCCTCTTTCCATCGCCTCTGGTTAGCATTAGTGAGAGCAGCCTACTCCTGGCAGACCTGTGTTCAGTGTCACTGAGGTGCTGCCCCTTGGAGCCAAGATGAGCACTTTTCCTTTTGTCAGCACATGTAGCTGACCAGGTTCTCTCTGCTTTGTGGTAAACTTATTCTGCATCTGTGAATTATAATGATAATTAATGGAGGCTGAGGGCTAGATCTCCACCTGAGAGGAACTAGCAGGGCTTTAGGCAGGCAGTGCAGCTGTGCTGTGTCAGTTCAGACCAGAGCCTGATCATGCTCCTGAAATCAGTGTAAGCTCATGGAGTCAGTGCAATCCCAGGCTTTGCCCTGGTGTCTGAGGTGCCAAGGAGGAAGACCACAGTAGGTGCTCAGCTCAACAGCAGTGCTCTGCCTTGAACCAGGAGCAGGATTAAGGCAGTGAAATCATGGAGAGCATCACTTCTCCCAGACTACCCCATTAAAGTGAAAAAAATAAACCTTGTTATTACAGAGATGAAGATTGAACACACACACACACACACACACACACACACACACACAGTCATACAAAAGAGAAATTTTAAGAGTACCTTTCACATTTTCACAACGTTGGCGTTAGACTTCTGGTTCTCCTATTTCACAATACTGCAAAGGATCTTAAGGGGATTGATGGTTCTGCAGGGCAGAAGCTGTGCCTTTATTTTCTGTGGAAAGTACCTTGAGCGCCGTTGGTTCTTGCTACCAGAGAGAAATAACAAAAATCTGAAGGCATAAGACAAATATACTCCTTCAAGAGTTTCTAATAAAATGATAATGTTGAGCGAGGCTGCCAGTATGTTCTGTGTCCAGATGCACTGCAGCAGAAGGGAAGAATTTAACATGTTTTGAAAATGCCAATTGTCTGTTGCCAAAGATGCTTATGATCCCACTGCCAGAAGGGTAGGCGGCGGGGATTAAGATGTCAGAGGAGACGTCATTCTACCTAGGCAACATCGGTTTCACTGAAGAAGACAATGCAAAGACAGTGCTGTTTCCTATAAGAAAGATTCCTTTTTCTTGTCTTACATTCTGCGTCCTTCACTGTGGCAAAGCTACTTTTATAGAAGCCCTTTGTATTCCCTGGGATATATTTATGGTGATAGCAACCAGAATATAGGATGGAGGTATTTTTCCATCTACAAAAGGGACTTTTGAGCTCTTCTGTGCCTGTGAGTACCTCTTGGTCCTCCATTACCATATGGGTGTCTGGGATAGATGCTAGAGTTGCCATGATGCAGAGGGAATGTAGCCCAAGGCCATGTCCAGTGTGTGAGTAAGAAAAACAAATGGATCTCCAGAGTCCTGGCTGGTGTCCTCAGCATTCAGCTGTCCCAGACTGTAAGCAGAGGTTCCATGCACGTTGCTGAAGCCCCTGGTGTCCTCATCTTCTAGCTGTGCTGCTGCATCCTGGGAAAGAGTAATCTCTGTGTTTCGCAGTCAGGGTCAAACCCAGCTTGCATGTTTGGCCTTTCTGAAATGTCTCCTGATGATCCTACTTCTTTCAGACTTCTTCTTTCCCTTGTGGCTTTCTCTGGTTTGCCACAGGTTGGGTGTGAGTTTGGATCCCTAATCTTGTCAGTGTAGATTTGAGAGGCCTTTTTGCAACCCCTGCCCAGTTCAGAGGTTTTAAGCATCTGTGTAAATCCCTCCCCTCTGGGCCAGCATTAACCACATGGTTAACCTGAAACGTGATTAGAAACCATATTTCAGTGCGAGTTAAGTATATGCTTAAATTCTGCTCTAAATGAATACTTTCTTGAACTGGAGCCTGCATTTTTTTGTGTGATCCCTCTTTGCTCCTCCACATACCTTTACTACAAATTATTCCACAATATACATATGGCTCAGAAAGTGTATCGCCCTGTGGCTTTTACGCAAAAAGCTCAATTGATGCATCACATACTTAACCTCTTGAACAAAGGAGTTAACTTTACAGGATCAATTTACATGCAAGGGCCAAAGCTTTTGGATGGAAACTAGCTGTCATGTGGTGTGCAGTCGAAAGAGCAAACAGCTTATTCATTTTGATAGCACTGGATTCAGAAACAAAACACAGACGGCAGAAAGAGTCTGCCCAGATTTCCAAACATAACGCTTGTCCCTGCACTAAAGCGTATTTATTTAAACCTTCTCTGTGTGCTTGCAGTCAGTTATTAGAGTTAACTCCCAATTTCCTCGCATTAGATGGTTCAAACTGGCCCTACTGCTCAAGCTCTGCTGTCCGTTATGTATAGGCAGCTCATACTGTAGTGAAAAGTATTTCTGTGTGAGCATTGATACCAGAGATCAAATAGACATCAAACACTGGGCTTATGTCACTGGGACATGTTTGTGCAATAATACGTGCCACTCATTGGACCCACAGATTCACAAGCTTTGAGGAGGACTCTTTGAATGACACTCACATACTCTTCGTATAGTTCCTTCATTTTACATGTTCAGTTATGCATTAATCATTTGCATTTGCAATTCTAGGCCCCCAGATATGCTCGTTTCACTTTCAGTGTAATGAATGTGCAGGCTATTAAGATGATGACTTAAGTCTTTTAGTGCCTGGCCATACAAACTTAACCCCTGTCGGCTAACACTTGGTCGCAGAACTGGCCTCATTAATCTGTTGCTGCTGTCCTCAAGTGCTTGCTCTGTAAAGCTCACGTGGGCTGATCCTGCAGGGGCTGATCCAAAACTCACTGAAGGAAGTGGGAGTTCTTCTACCATGTCATTGAGTGTGGCACCAGCATTTTAAGGAAAAATAAAAAACACCACCACATTATAAGAATGAATTCAACTGCTTTAGAGAGTTGTTACTTATAATGTAATATGGCATCACCAGTTGCCTCCAAAATTGATTCAGCAGGACACCTACAATTTTTTGCATGTCCACCTACAGATGTATCATTTGAAAATGGAAAACCAGAAATAAAGTGACATTCACAAGTTATTTTTTTTCTTGTATTCTAAAGATGAATTTAGAGAACATTTCTATCAAATTCCTTTACTATGTACCCAGTTTTATGTTACTGATTGGTACTGCCCTGTGGAGTTTCATAGGATCAAACTCAGGTATTAAGTCCCGTATTTATGGATGTCTCATTACATCTGCATGACTGCAGTGAGCAAGGAGTCACAGCTGGGTGAAGCAAACACACAAACAGCAGAGAGGGAGTGACAAAAATAGGGAAAACATGTTCTGTATCAAAACCAGCCATCTGGGCTCACTGCCTGTCCAGTGGAAATAGGCTGTAAACAGGACAGTACGCGGTCCCTAGACTCTCACTAAGTGCAGGGAAATTCTGACCCCACTGGGAATTCCCAGTTTAGACTAACAGCCTCAGCACAACTCACAGTGCTGAGAAAATTGAGCTTTGGATGTGATTCCTGAGTCAGGCCCTTTAGCTACACCTAGAGAGCCACTCAGGGCCAGGGCACAAGCTAGACAATCTCCCTGATCAGTTATTAATTAGCATGTTCACTTGAAAAGCTTTGATGTGACCCAATCAGCATTGCCCAAGGACTAGTGGCACAGCTCAGAGGAGAGCAGGGGCCACCAGGTAGCAAGGAAGTGCCTGTTCTGGTTTGGAGGTGCTGAGTTCAATGGACACGAGCTACATCACTCATTTGCACTTAAGAACATGTAACTCTTGGAACCATAGAATGGTTTGTGTTGGAAGGGGCCTTTAATGATCCTCCACCCCCTTTCCCCCTTTCCATAAGCGGAGACATAATTCACTAGATAAGGTGATCTGAAGTCCCGTCCAACCTGACCTGGAATGCTTACAGAGAAAGAGCATACACAGCTTCTATGGGCAACCTGTTCTGTTCCTCACAGCCTTCATAATAAATAATTTCTTTCTTATATCTAAACATACACTTTTTTAGTTTAAAAGCATTACCCCTTGTACTAACACTACGGACTTCAGTAAAAAGTCACTTCCTTACTTCCTATCTTTCCTATAAGCTCCCTTTAAGTATTGAAAGTCTTCTATATGGTCTCCTAGGAGACTTCTCTTCTCCTGGCTAAAAACCCCCATCTCTTTCAGCCATTCTCTGTGCGGAGTTATTCCAGGACTCTCACCATTTCTGTGGCCCTCTGGACCCACAGTGTCCTGTCTTGTTCTTTTTACCAATGCTGATTTTTCCCTTAACCCAGCCATTGCTTTTTACATCAAGGCTGTATACCAGCACTGCTTCGAACTTACATGGCAAGTTTGGCTCCTACACTCATGAGTGTTTCCAGAAGGGTTGAAGCGAACATGAGGGATGCATGGGTCCCTTTGTCCATGCCACACTGCTAATTGCTGAGGTCACTGCCTCCCAAAATACTGACACTAACAAAGACCATCACCCCAGCAGCCAGTTCACCTGGTAATGCAGACCTGAGTCAGGAAATAGGCTTTCTTACTTCAGCATTTAAGACATAATGCAATAGGGACAAATATGGTTTTTGAGTTCTGCTTTCAACGCCAATACTTGGATCATCACTACCAGATAGGAACCAAATCTAGATGCCTCTGTGCATTTTTTTTCAATACCAGATGAATGTTTATCCACACCTAAAGCTTGTTCCTTTCTGAGGTTTTCTTTCCTTCAGAACAAGAAGCTCTGCATGATTTTGGCACAACCCCACAGGCCATGTGATGAGTAGGAATGTAAGCATACTCACATAGGTCAGTTCTCAGCATGCCTGAGTGCATCCTTGTCACATACTGTCTGCAGAACTGTCCTCTCTCTCTGAAAAGCATGAGGAGGTGGGCACCCAGCCCTCCACGTGTTCAAAAATCCCAAACGTAGTACTCAACGCTTCTAGCATCACTTGTAGCAGCATGAGTGTTCGTGAAAGGTCAGATCTTTCAGGACTAGGAATTGTTCCAGAAGTAGTCAAAAGCAAACTAATAGCTCTAGCTGTGCTGTTCTGAAAGGTGTTGCTAACAGGCAGAGTTCAGACACTGGGCCCTTTGCATGAAGCCTTGCTCAGCAAGCTTTGAAATGTTGCAGAAAGTCTTGAGGGTTGAACCAGGAAACCACATCTCAAAGCAAGGTTTTTTGGGGGGCCAAGAATGTATTGGAGAAGTGTTTTGGGTATTGCACAGGTGAGATTTGCTGTAGCAGCTCCATGTGGTTAACATTTGTGCTTGGGAGTGGGAGCTACACGTAACGTGCAGCAAGCGAGGGCTGCTCTGTGTGCTCAGCAGCTGGGTATGACATTATTCCTGTACTTTTACTGAAGCATTACCCCATCCATCCTCCTCTGGATGGATATAACCTCATGACTTTGTATTACTGAGAGGTGAAAACACAAGTGCTGGCCCTTCTCCTTGGTCTTTGTCCTCTGCCCTATTCTGCTGTAAATATTGTTATCGCCAAGGTCTGCTCCATGTCAGTGCACAGAAATAAATACAGCCTGAGCTGGCTGTTCTGCTTTCAGATTTGCTTGCATAACTATTTAGAAGTTATCAATATGTTCTGGGTAGATCCACACAGCTTTTATGATTGGGAAGGAAAAGAAACAATCTCTAGCCATTAAGTGCTATTCTCACAGTCATTATTTGACATAGGCATTCCTGGCAATGAAATATCTGTCTCACTGGCTGCAAAGAGATCACCAAATCAATTATTTGCATTAACACTTTATTCCTTCCCCTACTAGACATTTGTTCAGCTTGTTTATACTCACACCACATGGCCACAAGCTGTGCAGTTAGTAATAAATGAGGGAATACATTTATCTTTGGAAACTTAGGCCAAGCCAAAAACTTGATCGCTTGTTTTTCTGGGAGGATAACACATGTGAGATTTCAGTCAGATAAATCCCATTAGCAATAATGGGATTGCCTACGCTAATTGCCCATATAATAAATTTCAGTAACAACAGCCAGGATTCTACAGTATACAGCAGGTTTCAAGAAATGCAGGGAAGTACTGGGGCTTTGTATCTCCCTAATGGAGTCTGAGAAGTGGGTTTTTCCAGTTGGACACCAACACCTGAAGCAACATTTGCTTATTCCCTTCACTGTCAGACTCTAACCTGGCTACCATTTCCCTGCCTTAGCACTATGCAATGTCACTCTCAGTATCTTCTGAGGTATGGAGATCCCTTAAGTAAAGAAAAAAAGCATAAGTCTTCCAGAAATTCCCACCTGGTCTTCCCAAAGCATGGACAAACTTAAACTACTGACTGAGTCTTCCTAGCCATGAGGGGCCACTTTGGGTGACAGACTTTCTTGCTGTGGCTGATGAAGATCGCTAATTTTTGCAGCATTCCATATCTATCTTGTTTTATTGTGTATTATGGAGTCAATTCAGGACAGCCAGTACATTTGGGTTTACCTGCCCTGGCCTAAGGCAGTCTTTCTGGTAGATGAATGGAAGAATCTACATGCTGTACTTCTGCAGTCCCTCTGCATCTCTCCTGCATTCCCAGCACCAAGCCCTTTTTCCCCTTCTTATCAGGTTCAACTTCTTTGTTTACTTCTCTGGCCCCTTCCCATGCAAAAGGGTGCATGAGGTAGGTGCATGGAACAAGAGCAGTCCAGTACATGTGAAATACTGAAGCTTACGTAGGAAAAGCGTTATGCAATTTCCCTGCCTAAGCTGCTTACACGTTGTGGGAACAACACATTCCAGTAACTTTTTTGGAATAAAGCCCTGTGATCAAGAGAGAGCACGGCAAGCCGTTTACACACACAGACCCTGCGCTGTCTCCAAGCTGGTTATTTTGCCAGAGTATGGTTAAACTGAGCCCTTCCGAGCTGATGTGTTGGTAGAGACACACATCCTTTCTCCTTTCCCCCTCTTGTAGCTTAGAGCAGCCAATTTAAAATTTAATTTCCTGAAAGTCACCGTTCTCACAAGCACTCCGCAGGGTGCCCACTCTGCAATGAATCTATTTATATCTCCAGCCTGAGTAAAAAGAAAGTACGATTTCAAAATCTATAAGGGTAAGTTGATCCAATACTCATGTGGACATGCTCCTTTTCTGCTGGGAAGATTTTACACATGAAAACATAAACAGGATTTGCAAAATCTGTCTGTTTGCAAAGCCAGCATCTCCGAGTGCATTCAGTGCATTCAGATCTGCAAGTCACAGCAGGTGCATGAACTGTGGCTGACTCATGCGGCATGCAGAGAGACTAGTGCTGCTCCCCATTTCCTCTCACTGACAAAGGGAACGTTTTCACCCCACGGATCACAGTGGAAAGCTGATTCAAATTTGCCGAGTCAGAAAATTCAGAACTCAAACTGTTGGAACTGGTGGATTCAGTAGGGAAATTCTGAAAGTCGAAGCAGAGCAATAGCATTTCTACTGGCACCTCCAGAGCCTCTGACAGTAAAGGATCTCTAAGCTCCTTATAGATATTGATGAAATAAAGCTGCAGCATTCCCAAGTGCTGGGTAATTTTATTATCCTTTCTGCTAAGAGGAAAATGGAGACACGGAGAAAGTGGTTGGCCTGCAGTTTGTCTGCTCAGCTGCTGGAGGAGGAGGCTGCAGGATTTCAGTCCAAACCGCAAGGCTGCGTTGTTAGAGGAAAAGCTGTTTTCTCTTTTGGGGAGTGGGGACGGTGTCTAGGGAGTTTTTCTCCTCTTCGGATAAATGCAGTATATTCTGCCATTCTAATGAGAGCAGAGGTCTTCTCTCCCCACCCGCCATGGTTCCCAAAGGATCACAACAGTTGGTGCAAGTTTGCTCTGTACAGAATCCTCAGAGATGTTGTAATGAGAAGGGTCACTTTCCTCAAACCATGGACTTACATAAGGGACAGCTGGTTTTTATCTGTACTTAGTTCAGGTGAAGGGTAAAAAGAGCCCTTTCTATCTGCTCAGCACTCTGGAATTGACCAGGGGATTTATCTTTCCAAGCACAAGTATGAAAAGCTCAAGGCTGATGAAGCAGTTTCATTTTGCTGTTTTTCCGTACTGTGTTTTCTTTCCCCTCCATAATTTTCCACTGAGTTTCTTTCAGCAAGTCGATTTACATGTTGGATTTTGGATAGGTGTCCCATTCCAGACCCAGCAGAGGAGGGGAAACCCCACTGCTTCAAGCAATAGAATAAAGAAAAAGCTTAAACTGGCAGAGATATTAGGAAATTATGAAAACAGACACATCTAGCAATAAATTTCCATTCCCCTAGATCACTGCTGCCTTTGACTGAAATGGAAACCTAGTGACCGGGATCTCCTCAGAGCAAGGTTCAGTGATTTCATAGGCTACAGTACTGCAAGTTATTCCAGCATGTGGAGATCCTCCCATCCTGTTCAATACCTGTACCTGAGCTTCTGAGTGGCCTCCCTGCATCACCAATGGGGAGACATCAACTCCCCAAACTCACCTAGATCTGCTGCCTACTTTAGGATGTGTGAGCTACCACCTCCAAGCACCAGTTCCTCTCTTTTTGTTAATACGGGAGACTTAATGATGAGCTGAGTTGCACTTCTCTGGACACTGCTTACTTTCACCTCTTTGGGTGAATCCGTCTTCCTTTCCAAATAAATGTCTAGCTAAAATGGGGCCAAAACCTTTATTACAGCCAACAACAATATGGGTGAGATATGGTTTTTCCTAGCTTCATGGCTGCTGATTGTGTGAGTTCTGCAGGCAGGAGATGGGGCTTGGCAGAGGCACTCAGCTTAGTTTAACTCTGCTGCTAGCAGGATATAAGTTGCAGTGACACAAAGCTCAGAAGCTCATTTACACTCTCTCTTAGATGCTTTTTGCAGGTCACTAAGATGTTTGCAGTCTGAATGTGGCCTGACAGATACCTTATTAATAGCAGTCTTCTGCCTGCTGAGATCCACTACCCCCTTGCATACACTAACTTGCATTACACCATGCTGGTGTTGGTATTTCCAGTGCTTTTTCACAATAATTTTAGGTGACAATATTGTAATGAAGATTTGTAGAGCTGTCAGTAGCACGCAGTTGTTTTTATGTCTTCAGTGCTAGTTTATTTTCTTTCTGTTTCTGAGGGTTTCTTCTTGCTGTACTTCCTTTTTCTTTTTTTTTCTGCTTCTTATTCTGGGAAAGAGATCTGTAAAGAAGGTGAGTCATGTGCCATGCACATGGAGAACGGTCATGCTCACAGGCTCACTCTGCTTCCCTGTCAGGAGTTTTGAGTCAAGAAAGTGCTTTTGCCTGGAAAGTCATCACCAGCATGGCTGGGTCAGCAAGTCCTGAATAGAAAGGCTGCTGAAGTAAGAGCAGATCCTTCAGCTGTCAGCTCAAATGTGTTGGAAACAACAGACTTCAGAGGCAGTGCCCTTCTACAAAGGGTCTTTCTCCCAACAGACAGTCAGTGTTTGCTCCTCTATTTTTAATTATCACAATCCAGCCCCTGACATCCTCTAGCTCAGGTTCCCTTATTCTTACCCCATGCCTGAAGGTGTTCAGGGCTAGGTTAGATAGGCCCTAGGCAACCTGATCTAGTAGATTGCTACCTGGCTCACAGCAGTGGGATTGGAACTAGGCAATCTTTAAGGTGCCTTCAAACCCAAGCCATTCTATGATTATATAGAAGTAATTTGCACTGGTAATTTGCACTGGTAGCACATCTGACACCCATGTCATGGTCTGACATGCCCTGAAGTTTGGGGTGGTTGTAGCCTGGTGTCATCTGCAGCTCAGAAAAGCAGAAGCATGTAGTTGTATTGGGACTCTGGAGAAGCACTGGTGCCTTCTACTGTCCTTCTGATCCATTTGTGGAAACCTGGAAGAGAGTGCTTTGTTTGGAGCCAGGTTGCTCTACAATCAGATCTCAGCATCTCTCCTGCTCTCAGCATGACCCAGCTTCCTGTTTGAGGTGAAAGGGTGTCGTTTTTGATTGGGCTGAAGGTGTCCAGGGCTATTTCTCAGGGCTGTCCTATGGCCATGCAGAATGAGTGCAAGGCCCAGAGGGCCTCATAATGGTCTTCTAGCTGTTAGAGAAGAGACACACATCTCCAATAGAGAAAGTAGTCCTTGTCTGGGCTGTGTCCCATCTGATGTGTCTTGACTCATTTTGAAGAAACTCATTTTCATCTCGCTGTGAGCCTTGCAGTGCTTTGCAAGCTGCTCTTATTTTCTGGATTAAGCCGGTGACATATGAAACCAAAATAATGCAACTGAAAGTCTCCATTTTCTATTGCTGTTTGCTAGATGCAAAATAGCTCTTCCGGGCAGGCACCTCAACACAGCTCTCAGCAGCTGATTTTCTGGGGACAAGGAGGGGAGACATGCAAATCAAAGATCTGTCGACACTTTCCCCAGCCACCACCACTGTCTGCTGTGGTACCCATGGAGAACAGCTCTGCCTCTGTGTCCCCTCCCCTCCACACTGTCTGGAAGTACTGCAGACTCCTGTGATGCAGAATAACATCTGAGGCCTCGCTCACATCTCAGAGAAGCTTGACCTAGTTTCTCTATCCACATACTTGCTTTACCAAGCTTACCTAAGTGGCAGATCACAGACTGAGCAAGATTTTAAACAGTAAGGCTTTTTTTCTACTCCTCAGAATTAAATTTAAAGAAGCATATGGCTGACAAACAAAGCCTTATTTCTGTTTCGTTTATTCTAAGCTGCCCTAGATATTTTGCTTTGCACTTCTGATGAGCCCAGTATTTTTACTGCATGCTCATGGTAGCATTGCAGAGATCCAGGGGAGACTGAGATTTCTGGATGTGCAATAACTATGAGAAGAAATTAAGCAGTGAGGAATACGCCCATGATAATAATAAAATTATTGTAATGTTTCTGTTACATTAGACTGTGCAGAAAGAATTAATAGAATTGACATTTATGTTAGATGTAACTTAGTATTTCATTGCGATGAGATTAGAAGAGAATATCTAACCTGAATATAGGATGCAGTCCAATTAAAGAGGATCACATGTGGAGTAGTTTCACTTTCAGCAGCTTGGGCCAAGAACGTACTTTCTTCAGAAATTTCATGTTTAATTTCTGCAGTCTAGATCTATGATTTGGTAGATCTAGACAGCAGGACAGTAGATTTTCTGACAATGGCCCAATGCAGGGAACTATATGGCAGTGGGAACAGCAGACCCTGTTTTATGGAGTATTTTCCCCCAAACATTGCCTTGAACTTTATTTCAAGCAATGAAATTAAAGAGTGGACCATAGAAAGAGATTTTTCTCCTGGAAAAATCTGGTCTTCAAAGGGTAAAGGCTATTTTCCTCAAGGAATTTGTTTTATTACATCAACATAAAGGTAACTTTGACAGCAAACCTATCAGAATAAAAGGATTTGACAAGCAAATCAGTCCTGAGGTAGAGGTAATCCAAGACTCTTATCTGCCGTCAAGACACACTGCAGTGAACTGGTAAAGATGCTGAATGCGATCACAATGGACATGCAGTGTTGCTCAATCTTGGAGAACTTTTTCTCATGCGCAACCTGGTTTATTTTGGAGTTTGTTGCTGCCAGGAAGTGCTGCAGAAGGGTCATAAAGGCTTCTAAGGCAGATGTGGGATGTCTTCATCTAGCGTTTTGCTTATCTCATCCACCACCTGGTGTCAGACATGACTTCTGAGGGCTATTGTCTGCATTATGGTAATATAGAATCGTGTCAGCAGTTGTTTTATATGGTGGATGTTATTTTGCCAGATAAAGATTATGACTGAGTTAAGGCATGATGGGTTGTTTTTCTCCATGTTTTAGTGACAAGTCTGCCCAAGGCTATCTGGCCACGCTTCCCAGCACAGCAGGAAGAACTTCTCTCTCGCTCATAAATTCATTCAATTGCCCAAGTTCTTCTTGAGTTGTCCTAAGCTAAAATCATTCCCTTTTGTCTTTAAAAGACAAAAAAAAAAAAAAAAAAAAAA
>VXAB01002399.1:361214-475219 GCA_013399175.1 Odontophorus gujanensis | reverse complement strand
AAAAAAAAAAAAAAAAAAGGTGAATTGCCAGTTCCACAATTGCATTTGCTCATAGTAGGACAGAAAAAGCACTATTTAATACTCACATGCATTATATTTAACAGCTGCACATTTTTAGCAAAACAGGAGTCAGACCAAAATATAGCTCATTGTTTTTAATAAAAAGAATATCAGTCTTGCCAGATGTGCTGTATGCTTTTCTAAATGAACTAGAACAGCGTCCACAGCTGGGTATGATATGGGCTTGTGCAATAGCATCACTTGTTTTTGCATGCCTGTAAATGGCAAGGCCCAGAATGGTGTTTAATAGAAGACAAAAATGGTTTTCCTCATGAGAACAGAGTGAATCTGATGGAAATACAGGAAAGGCTATTTGCAGAACTGTCGACTCTACCAGGCAGTAGTTAGCCCTTGAATCAAGATACGTTTCTGCAAGCAAAGAAAAACAAAGCTGAAGTATCTTTTAGGATGGCTATTGTCATGTCACACTGCTGAAATGTCACTGAAATACAGAGAACAAACAGAAAATAGAAGATGGAGTTGTGTATCTGAAGAGGCTTGTTGTTCTGTTCTCCTTGCAGTCATGAATACAAAAAACCTTAAGATGCATAGGGTACACTGAAAACAGGGATAGCACATACGCTTAAAAAAATGTGTGAAGCTGAAATAGCCAGATCTTTCCTCATACCAGAATTGTAGGGGTTGAAAGGGACCTCCAGAGATCACTGAGTCCAAATCCTCTGCCAAATGAGCCTCCCTAGACCAGGTTGCACAGGTAGGTGTCCAGGAAGGTCTTGTACATCTCCAGAGAAGGAGACTCCACCACCTCTCTGTGCAGCCTGTGCCAGTGCTCTGTCACCCTCACTGTGAAGAAGTTCCCATGCACATTTGTGCGGAACTTCCTATACATCAGTTTGTGGCCATTTCCCCTTGTCCTTTCACCATGCATCACTGAGAAGAGTCTGGCCTTGTCCCTTTACCTCCTGCACTTTAGATATGTGAGACATGGATCAGATCCACTCTGTCTTCTTCTCAAGGCTGAACAGAGCCAGATCACCCAGCCTTTCCCTGTAAGACAGGTACTGCACGCCCTTTATCGTCTTCATGGCCCTCCACTGGACTCTTTCCAGGAGATCCCTGTATTTTTTGTACCAGGGAGCCCAGAACTGGACACAATACTCCATGTGAGGCCTCATCAGAGTAGAGTAGAGGGGGAGGATCACCTCCTCCTAGCAGGGTATCCCCATGTTGAGTTGCAGAGCAGATGGGTCCTGGAAAAGAGAATGCATTCAGGAGGAGTACAGGTACTACAGTGCTGTAAACAAACTTTCCCTTTAAACAGCATGTTTCAGTGCTGGCTCTGAATAAACATCATCTTGTTTTAATCAGTGACTCGCATGGCAGCAGCAGCGCCTGCTGCAACCACTCCAGGTCTTGATCATATAAATATTTCCTCCCCTTGCTGGTACAGTGGTTCTAAGTAACTTCACAGCTTCAGGATGGATGTATTTAATTCACATATAGCTGGGTTTATCATGTCAATATGCTAATGTGGTTATTATCATCATCTTTTTTTAAAGCTATTTGCCATAAGGGTAGCCCAAGCAGGCCGTGCCAACAGTGATTTCAAAGACAGAGGAGACGAGATCCGTGCTCAGGCAGGAGCTAATTGCTTTTAGATGGCCTCACTGCAGCCTATCAGGGAGCTCCAGGTCCTAGCTCCCTTTCTTGCACTGCCTGATTTCTAGGATCAGTGTTTGCATGCTGTGTATGCCTGTGAATACTGCTTGGTGGATGAAAAAGAGAAGTGTGCTGCCTATCAGAGATATGATTGTTTCAAAAAATGGAATTTTAGGGGAACATTAGCCCCTCTGGACAAAAACCAGGTTCAATACTTGGCACCAGTGAGGGTCAGGTGAGACCCCAGGCTGGGAGTTTGGACTGAGAAAGACAAGTGATTTGTCATCAAGGATTTTAATGCCTCTGTGTTATCTGAGCTCCTTCTTGTCATCAGAGACATAATTAGCAACAATCACAGATAACTCCTCTGTTCTGGTCTCTTGGGGAACTTGGGTGTGTGCTTTTCCTTGCTGTCATATCACAGTCATTCCCCATCAGGGCAACTTCAAAGAAGTTTATCGGGAATCAGAGCACAGATTTAGAGACCTCAGGGGTTCTGACCCTGAGGGCTTTGCTCCGAGTGCTCGTGTGTATCAGCACAAGGGAAATGCTGCTGCCATAATAGCACACTGCCAGGGCAGAATTGAGCTGGACTTTCTCAGGGGAGAAAGAAAATTGGGTTATACAAGAGTTGTCTGTTCTCACTGATGGAGGATTTTATTTTCATGTTTTTTTTTTTGTTTTTGTTTTTTTTCCTGGGCCTCTGCATCATGGTCTGATAGACCAGCCTTCAGGTTTGCAGTTTTGCTGTACCAGGACTACATTGAGAGATGTTTGAGTCACAGGATGGATGACTCTGCCCTTCACCCACCTTCATGTTTATTCTGCAAGCTGATAAATCAGTATAAGAACATTTTTAAATTTGTGTTTGGGTCCTGGAGGTAGGTTTTGAAATGAGCTGCAGACACAACTTTCTCCATAGTGACTTATATATTGTCCAACGCAGAGCAGAATTTAGCCTTAGGTTGTGTATGTTCCTGTTTTATGGCAATGAAAGACAGCAGTGAGAAAAGCTACTAATATCTCTTCAGAGCAAATTTTTCATAATTGTAGGCAATGGCAAAACAAAAGTCACTAAAATGATTATGCTGCATTATCTGATCTGCTCAAAACTCAGTAGTTGCCAAAACTGGAGAGTAAGTATCTCCTGCACAATTAGCAGGCCAGTGTGATGGAATGCCCCATCCAGGGAGATACTCAAGGCCAGGCTAGATAAAACCCTGGGCAGTCTGATAGAGTACCTGATTTAGTGGCTGGCAGCCTTGCTTATGGCAGGAGGTTGTAACTAGACGATCTTTGAGGTCCCTTCCAACCCAAGCTCTATGATGATTCTATGACAACCACAAAAGAGAAGAGATATTACTTTAGTTTTGCTGTAAATATTGCTCGGTAAAGCTTTTCCTACTCTTTTATTTCTACATTGCTACAGTTGTCTATTATCTGAGTATTAGCCTAGCTTTTCTTACACATGCCCTTGTTCAATGTGCAGTACATTTCTAATATTGTTTTTGGTGTCTATAATTATTGCTCATTATTGTTTTTTTTGGTGTGTCCAGAAGGCCATCCTCTTTTGAACAGTCATGGAGTGGATCTGCACATATCTGTACATATTTTCTATCTTTTTTAAATTTAACTCAACAACTATTTAGTCTAAACTCTGCAGGAGAAATAAGTCCATCAAGCTTAAGTGCTGAGCTTGAAAAGAGAAAACACATGGTAACCAAATATGAAAAATAGCCTATGTTGCAGATCAGTGTACAGAAATATCCCTGTTGTCCAGGTAGAACAAATGCATGTGGCTTGAACAAGCTACAGATTAAGGTTGATACTCTAAGCATCGTTACAGTGAGTGTATAACTTCTAAATACTGTAAGAATGTAAAGTATGAAAACACTTCAAAGGAAAATGTACAGTGAACAAAATAGAAATCTGCAGGAAACACAAGCAAATAACAAAATGAATGTTGTGCTTGAGAGGTAATACATGATATTGTTGTTAAAGACCAAGCCATACAATCATAGAATCATAGAATCCTTAGAGTTGGAAGGGATATTTAAAGGGCACCTAATCCAACTCCCCTGCAATGAACAGGAACATCCACAACTAGATCAGGTTGCCCAGGACCTCACCCAGCCTCACCTTGAAAGTCTCCAGAGATGGGGCATCAACCACATCTCTGGGCAACCCGTACCAGTGCCTCACCACCCTCAACGTGAGAAGACTTCTTCTATATATCCAACCTAAATCTACTTTCTTTAAGTTTGAAACCATTTCCCCTTGTCCTGTCACAGCAGTCCTTGCTAAAGAGTCTGTCCTTTCTCTCTTATGGTCCCCTTCAGGTACTGAAAGGCTGCTCTCAGCTCACCCCTCCATGCTCAACAGTCCCAGTCTCTCAGTCTGTCCTCATAGGAGAGGTGTTCCATTCCTTGGATCATTTTTGTGGTCCCCCTCTGGATGCTCTCCAACAGGTCTGTGTCTCTCTTGTACTGAGGACTCCACATTTGAATGAATGATGTGGTACTCCAGGTGAGGCCTCACCAGCACAGAGCAGAGGAATGGGACCACCTCCTTCTCCCTGCTGACCATGCTGCTTTTGATGCAGCCCAGGATTTGGTTGGATTTCTGGGTTTCAAAGGCATTTTTCTGGCTCATGTCCAGCTTCCCATCCACCAGTACCATCAAGTCCTTTTTGGCAGGAACAGGGTTAAAAGTGTGCAGCTAAGCTGTTCTTATTGTAGTCATAAGCTAATAATTTTTAATTATTCATCTTATTAGTTCACTGTTTTAAAATGAGTGGGGTAGTTCCGTGAAGTCTTGATTTCACACTGTGTACTCACAGGGCCTCTTTTCTCTTAGGTACCTTTATGTATTTTTGGAAAAAAAAAATAAATATAGTGTTACAGATGTGGAAAGGTATCTTGGATCCATCAATGACAGCTCTCTCTAACTGAGAGAGTCAATAAAATATTGGACATCATCAGGAAGGATATTGTAAACATGGCAAAGAGTCATTTTTGCTATTACATTTTTGGTGCTCCTACTCATGAGTCTTGATTGCAATCATGGTTTCTATATTAAAGGCAAAAGTGTTAGGGGAACTACTAAGGAAGGGAACCAATATAACCTGAAGAATCTGTATTGTGAGGAAACACTGGGACTTTTTTGTCTAAAGAGGAGGCTGAAGGGGAATCGGATCAGGATTTCCAAATGCAGGGATGTGGTTAGCAGTGTGACTGCAGAACTGACAATGATTACATAGCACAATACTGGAACTACAGGGCACTCACTGAAACCGGTGTAGGATTTTTACAAACATATAGAAGAAAAAGTGCTTTACACAGGGCATAGTGAGCTTCAGGTGTTGCTGCTTTGGTAGACAGTGAAACAGTCCATGAACAGCAACCAGAGGGGACAGGCACAGATACGTACTTAAACATTTCTGTTCAAAAGAATGTAGAGGCTGGGGAAGTATTAGGGAAAAAATCTGCAGAGAGTATCTGGCTTGTGTTTTCTCCCTAAATAGCATCTTTTACCATCACTGATGGAGGAGATGAATGGCAGGTCTGATGCATCAGGGCATTTTTAAAGAGTTCATGCTCTTATGCAGAAACAGCTGATTCATTTTGACTTTTGATGATTTTAAATAGAGCAGTAAAGCAGTAAGAAAATCAGCCATCTTTAAAAAGGCATGTTTTACCTTCTAATAGACATTCTATGTAGTGCACATTTTGTTTTTATTTATTATAGAGCTGTGGAGTAATGGGTTGGTAGACACCTCTAGAGGTCCTGCAAAGCAGGGCCAGCTTCAACGTTGGATCAAAACATCTCTTGTCTTTCTGCATCACACCTCAGAGAAGTCTAGATCCATCTTCCCTGTAATGCTCCACTTAGGAATATAATCATCAGCAAGCAGTATAAAAGTGATGTGATTTTATTTCCACATGTATTTCAGCAACAGGCTGCGACCTTTTATTAATACAAGCTTTCTGTGCATGGATATATACCAGTGCTCCCTTCCCATCTTACTTCTCAATAGGATTTTCCCAGCGGAAGTGTTGAGTGAGTAACTCATTTCCTTGGAAAATATACTCTCATTATATAGGAAATTCCTACAGAAACATAAAGAGGAACCTCAGGTCTCAGAACTATTTCCTCTTTTCTCCCAGATTTCTGCTATAAAAGTGGCAAGGAAACAAAGAGAGATTCTGATTTGTTGCATACCCAACTCCTCTGTATCTTGGAAATTACGATGAAAGTGCACAGCCTGGCTCATAGCAAGTGGAGGAGAGAAAACTGCCAAGGAGATTATTTTAAATAATGCTCTGACAAGGGAGAAGTGGAGTGGCACCGTCAGAGGCCTTACCAGGATATCAGTGCAAACAGGAGCTCAGGGTGGCTGGAGAAAGGGGGACGTGCAAGTAGACCACAGACCATATCCCTCAAATGTAGGATGTGATGATGGCTGGATTTTGAGTAAAACAGGTTAGGGCAGAAAAGACTTCATGTCCCCTCACTGTACAAATACACGTACACACTTCTGCAGAAAAAGATCACGCTGTCCAAAGAACTGTTGGGATAAATGAAAATTACTATTTGTTGTGGTTCTCATTAGGCAGTAAGAAGCTAATACCCTATAATTCTTCTTTCTGTACTTTCAGTGCTTTCAGGCACTGGGGATATTCTGCAGGGAGCCACACCCATGGCAGCATTTATGCATTCATCACTGGATATAGGACACCCTTCACATTTTAGTGTTGCTGGACCCCTTGGCTGTATGAAACCTATTTAGAAGATTACATAGAGTCCAATTACAAAGAAAATGGAAGGTGAAAGAACAAAAGCACTGTGGGTAGCTAACCCGGGCAACCACAGTAGAGAGGCAGAGTTTGGTGCATCTGTCTTTGTCCTTGGATAAATGGTAGTCAGCCTGTCCATGTGCATGGAGGCTGTACAACCACATGGTTGCCTGTACCAAGCATCCAGACCTCCAGCTCTTTGGAGAAATGCCACTTGCTGGAGCAGAGGGCAGGATGTTACTGTTAGAACTGCGAGAAACACGGAGTTATTGCAGAAGTGCAATTCCTCTCAGAGTGGTTGCTCACAATCACTGCAGATTGGTGCTACTGGAAGTGATAACACTTAGCACTGACACAGCACTTCATGCAAACATTGGGTAATTAGTCTGTGAAACAGCAGGAGATGTTCTTTGCAACTTGTTCTCTAAGTATGCCTAACGGACTAGAGTGAAGAATGCTATTTAAAACCACACTAGCTTCCAAATCGTCCCTTGGCAACTAAAGAAAAACCTCCAGAAGTTGCCATGTCCTCGTTCTTTTATTAGCTCTCTTAATATTCAAATGAAGAGAATCTTTTCCAGAGCTGCTCCTCAGCCTGCCCAGCTTGCAAAAGCTGTGTGGTCTTCAAAGGAGCTGCAACAATTTGTTGTGGTTCTCACTCCAGATATTTTGTAAGAATGAACAAATATTGTAGCTGGAAAACACTTGATGTCATAAAGATTATAAGATATTCCAGCAAGCAGAACATTCTAGATTATCTGTTTTTTTGTAGATTTACTTTCTTCCCTTCCTTGTCCTTCCACAGTTTAAAACTTGGAAACAAAATTTCTTTTGCTACTGAGTTCATTTTCCAGTTAGGAGCACTGACTGCTTTTTTCCCTCCCCCAGTGAAGCTGCATAGAGGAGCTGTGGGAGGAAGGAAGGATAGTTTTGTGGTTACAGCTTGTATTTGGCAGCTGGGATGCCAGGGCTCTGCTGCTGTTCCTGATCCTGGTTTTAACGTGACGTGGAATAAATGGCGCAACTTGCTTTCCAAAGTGCTCCGTAGCACTTGATGTGTCATGCCATTCCATCCTGCAACTGCACCCATTGACTGGAGTAAAAAAATGATTATCTGATTGCCCCCCAAAACAAAAACATCCATATTATGAAGGCAAAATATGCAGTGAGAGTAATTATTTGCCTCATATGGAAATTTGGGGTCACATTCTTGTAAGGGTGCATCCTGAAAAGCTTGAGATTTCATTTCCAGGTGTACAGTCCAGACTACTTTAGGTCCAGATCCTCTGCATCTATGGATATGGGTGACTGGTATTGTGAAATTAGAGCAGCTACCTCAAGGGGGAGTGTAGTTGTGGAAGCTCTTGTTTTAGATAATCAAGGTCTTCATATCATGTGGGTTGGTATGGAAAGCTGGGTCCTTGGGCAGAGCACTCTCAGAAGCCATCTAGGTGAAGCCTCACCTCTAATTGGTGAGGATAAATCACTTCAGGCATGGGAGTCTCACTCCTGAGCTTCCTTGGGGGAAGTAAGCACTGAGTTGCAGCACAGCGCAGTGTCATGTGAAAGAGGAGGTACTCTGCTCCAGTAGCACGTGAGTGGTAATTCACATCATTGAGTCAATTTGTGTCATTTTTTACAGATAGGAACATGCTTCATACAAGAGAGGTTGAAGATGTGCCATCCTAGAAGGCTTTGCTGTGATTCTCTTCTGGTTAGCAAGGGACAGCATCTCAGAATCACACCCTTAAACTGGTAATAAGGAAATGCATCATTAGGAACATTTCTGCTACTTGCCATAGTGACAACTCTTTGAGCTGCTAGACATTAGTAAGGGGAAAGTTTCTCTTAAGGTTTTTTTTCTTAACATCGTAATGTAAAGTTCACTTGCTTTTCAAGCTGCACACTATATGTTTTCCACCTGTTTGCCCCCCTTACAACTTTCTGAACTTAGAAAACTTCTCAAACACTTTCTACATTCTTTCTTGGGGAGAATATTTAGAGCTTTGGAGAGCAGCCCTGCAGAGAAAGACTTGGGGGTCCTGGTGGGCAAGAAGCTGGACATGAGTCAGCAGCGCACGCTTGTAGCCTGGAAGGCCAACTATATCCTGGGCTGCATTAAAAAGGGGGTGGCCAGCAGGGAGAAGGAGGTGATTGTCCCCCTCTACTCAGCTCTTCTGAGTCCCCATCTGGAGTACTGCATCCAGGCCTGGGGCCCCCAGCACAAGAAAGATGCAGAGTTCTTGTAATGGGTCCAGAGGAGGGCCGCTAAAATGATCAGAGGGCTGGAACACCTCTCCTTTGAGGAAAGGCTGAGCGAACTGGGCTTGTTTAGCTTGGAGACGAGACCACATTGTGGCCTTCCAATACTTGAAGGGAGCTTACAAACAGATGGGGGAATGACTGTTTACATAGGTGACTAGTGATAGGACAAGGGGGAATGGTTTTAAAATAAGACCGGGAAGATTTAGGTTGGATGTTAGGAGGAAGGTTTTCACTCAGAGGGCGGTGACGAGAGAGGTTGTGGATGTGCTGTCCCTGAAGGCATTCAAGGCAAGGCTGGATGTAGCTCTGGGCAGCCTGGTGTAGTGGTTGGCGGGGGGTTGAAACTAGATGATCTTTGAGGTCCTTTTCAATCCAGGCCATTCTATGGTTCTATGAATTTATGATTCTTTCAGTAACCTTAAATTAGCCATTTTTGGTCTCTTTTTGTTCCTATCCTTTTCTGAATTTCCCTCTGTTTTGTTAGCACTTCCTTTCTCCACTACTGCTTTTATGATATCTAGCTTATACACCAGGCAGAAGAATCATTCAGGAGTTATTGCTCTCTCCCTTTATCACCAAACTCCAAAGTAGAGACACCTTTCCAAAGGATCTCTAATTAAATAAGCAGAGTTGTGAAGTGCAAAGTACTACACAGACCTTTATAAATGTTTTGGAGATTACCATGACAGCTATTGGTGTGGCTGAGATAAGGTTGCTGAGCTTCACACAAAGAGCGACCTCTGAAGGTGATAGAGAGAAATAAAGATTATTGATGGTTTGTGAGAGAAGAGATGGAGATTGCTTGGGTTCATGATGAAGATGCCAATCTGAACTGGCATTTGAACAATCATAGTGAAGCACAAATAAAGCATTTTTGTGGAATGAGTGTAAATGCTACTTAAAAGCAGATGCCAGGATGCTGGTGAAGGACTGGGATGGGCTGAGCTCTGTGAGGTGAGGAGGTATGGAGCCAAGAGAGGCTCAGGCATGCTTGCTTGGCTCCTCCTGCTTTCAGTTTGCCTTTTTCTGTAGCATGTTTAGGACCACAGAAACCATCTGTCACATGCAGTTCCTCTCCTCCTGCTCCCTGCAGGGACAGAGCTGTGTTCCTGGGAGAAGGGTTTGTTTTCATAGTCTTCTGAAGTCTTCTAACTCGTTGTTTTTTAAACTTTTCATTTTCTGTTGTTCACTGTTTCTTTAAGAAGAAAACTATCTCTGTGGTTGCCATGGAAAGCCCTGCATATCTCATGAGGCTGAATTGCAAAGTATATAGCACAGCCACAGAAAAGATCTGGAAATATGCTTGCCCGAGAGCTGCAGTTCTTAGGAGCTTGGCAGCCTTGTAAACAGAGATGTCCCAGCTGGGAAATGGGATTTCTTTTCCCCAGGCAGATGATGTGGGCATAGGTTTGGGATGGTGCCTGGAAATTCTTTGCCTACATTTAGAGGCAGGGGAGTAGTGTGGAGCAGATTGGGAACGTGGGGATGGCTTCATGCCGTTGCTACTGCTGACCAAGGCCGGGCCTGAAGGAAGGGGGTCTCAGTTAGGACTGAAAAATCAAAGCAACCTGGAAATGAAGCAGGTCTCAACATGGCTGTAGCTTGGTTTGGATTTGGCTTGTAGGAACTGGGGCCTGTGCAGGGTACTGTCCTGCCCATTGCTGGAGAGCTGGCTATGAGCCTGCACATTGCTGGAGACCTGGCTGAAGGTGTGGCCAGGCCAAAGGCCTTTCTTGCCATGGAGTCAGGTTGGAAATCAGCTCCCAGAAAACAATTTGCTCTGGGGATTTCGTATGAGCTCTCATGGTTTATTCTGCCTGCTCAGTGCTTCAGGATGGGGCTCAGCACAGGGAACCTCATCCTGGTGCAGCTCTGTGGGGCCTGGTGGGGCTGGAGTGGGGGTGAGTGGCTGCCTTTGCATCCTGCTCTGTTCCATAGGGTGACAGCTCCAAAGCACTGGCAACAAAACGGCGCACAAAAAGCATGTACAAGCCCTGCTGCTCTAACCGCCAGCTGAAGAGCTGATTCCCACACCTTCCTCTAATCTAAAAACCACAGTTTCCCCTCACTCCAGCTGCCAACACCTACAAGTTTTCCCACAACTTCCTTAGCACAATGTCGTGTTTCATACAGAAGTGAGACCTGGAACTGAAAATCAATTGGGATGAATACTGAATTAAAGATAGTGCATTGATCAAAACATCCCTTTTCTTGTATTTATTTTTTTTAAATACCTATTAAAACTACCTCAGTCAATGGCAATATTAAGGGGTCTGGAACAGAGCTTAGGCCAAGCTCTGCTTTAAGACTCTCAAACTGTCCTCTAACTGTGCCAGTTTTTTTAAAGTGAACATTACTGGCTTATTTTTCCAACCCAGGAGTTAAAAGAAAAATTTTGGGGTTAAAAAAAAAGAAAAGAACAAAAAGAGAGGAAGAAAGGCTAAACATTCATCTCACTGAGACTGGATTCACTAATGCTTTGTTGTATCGACTCTGCATGGCAAACAAAATTTAAATTTAATGTACATATTTGCACAGGAAAAGTCTGGAGACATCAAATCCCCTCCCTAGTTTGTGAAGCTCTTAGAAAATTCCATACAGACAGAGCAGTTGTACAGCTTTCTCTCCTCCTCTCTGTTGTATGTCCCTCCAACCATGCTGTGTCCCAAGTCTGCAAACATTCTGAAGATAAGACTGTTTTTGCTGAAAGTCTACAAATAAAATGGCATTTTCTAAATATGTTGACTAAGATAGTTCAGCCATGCAGCTAGGGACATACAGTATAACCTGGGTGCCCTTCAGAAGATCTCATGCCCTTGGAACTGTTTGAGACATCTGTTGCGTCCACTGAAGTGTTAATCAAGGTCAAACAAGAGGTCTGAAAAGGCCAATTTGCTCAGAAAAAAATATGGCTTCCTACTTCTGCAGCACAGAATGCTTTGCATACACCGGAAAACTCCACCTGCAAAGGAGCAACACACAAACCACTTCTGTAGGGGTGTTAGGAAGTCACTGAAATTACTTGGAAATGATGGCAATGTCCTCATTTGCTGTTACTACTCCTTTTCTTAAGCTGACTGCTAGATCCTTTGCGTGAACACAAATGTCACATTGTGGCTTAGCATCTCCTCAGCCCACATCAGTTCCTGCCCCATTTCTCTTTCTCCTACAGGAGAGAAAGAGGCTGTAGCAGATGGGTTGGTGAAGAACAAACTTCTCATTACTGAACTGAGCTGACCAGGTCTTTGTTCTAGCACTTCTGCCTTCCACATCTAGGCCACACATGATGGTTTTGGCCCTGAACTCCCTGAAGGTCCTCAGATCTTGAAGGTGCCTTTTAGATTCCCATTTGACTCCTAACATCTCTTCGGGAATGGCTGGCTCGGATTCTGGACATGAAAGGACTATTTCATGTGCAGTTTGAATGACTTTTTTCTCCAGACTGACCATTCTACCATTTCTAGAGTCCTAATTTCTTCTTAAGGGCTTTCTCCCACCATTGAATGTGGATGTTTTCAGCCAGATCTCAGCAGACATGAAAAATTTCTCTGAAAGAGTGACTGGGCACTGAAATGAGCTGCCCAGAGAGGTGGTGGACTCACTGTCCCTGGAGGTGTTCAAGAACCATGTAGACATGATACACAGTGACATGGTTTAATGGGCAATATTGGTGGTAGGTAAATGGTTGGACTAGATGATCTTGGAGAACTTTTTCAACTGAATGATTCTATAATACTATGGCCTCCCTCCTCTGGAATTCCAGATCAATCTGGGACCACTCCAGCCTGCGTCAGACTAACTCCCACAAGTGCATTTCCATTAAATTATCAATAAAGCAGAGTTTTTGTCAGCCTGGGAGGAAGGACAACAAAGCTCTTAACATATTTAGTCTGCTTTAACTGGACACAGCTGTTACGTGACATCTCCCCAAAGTTCCTCAGGCCCAATATCACCAGCTGAAAGGTGGGCGAGTGGGCAGGATACTGCTTCCCCTCCAAGGATCATTTGCCACTCTCAGCTGAGAAAAAATGAGAACAGAATAAGTGCTTTAATGTTGCCTCATGAAAATTTACTTTTATTTTCTAATAAGTTTTAGTAAGGAAGTGCTTTGAATTGACTTTGTTAATATGACAACATTATAAATGAAGCCTGAAGACTGTCTCCAGAAGTGCTTTAAATTTAAGAGGAAACAGAAACCCTGCGAATATTTTGAAAACAATATCACTATGTGGTTTGAAAGCTCTTTGTGTGGAAAATCTTTTGTGTTCAAGGCCTTGGCTTTGTCACTACAAAACCATACATAGCAGCCAGAAGTAATGCTATGTGCACCGCGATGCACAGATTCACCCTTTCAGGTACCGCCTCAGTCTGCAAGCCTTTCCAAATTCAGAATTTTCTTTCCTTTACATTTCAATAAATCCCCTTCCTGCCTCTACATGTTGGGCTTGAGGTTGCTCAAAGCCATCACATTTATATCAGAATTTTTTCCTGATAGAAACCTCTGAATGGCAAATATTTTTGACCACATTTAAAGCCTTTTTCCTGACTTGTGATCATGGCTCAACTGTTCTCTTTTAGCAGCACTGATAACACCTTGGTAACACCAGTAGAAATTAAAGCCTGACAGCTGCCTTACCAGAAGCATGCTGCTTGGTGGAATTCAACAAAAAAGCTTTATAAGTTGTATGCAAAAAAACCCACTACTTTTGGCTTGAATTTTCACACCAGAAGCCAATTGCCACTCAAATGCAGATGCAGAAATTGCCAGAACAAACCTAATTGCAGTACTTGGGAGGTGTTTTATATTTTTCTTTCTAACTGGGTCCAGGTGTGTTGAATTGTTTGAAGGAAATTCATGGTATTGGGAAACAGTAAAAGGCTAAATGTTTGACTAATAATGGCAGTAATGCATTCTGCTGATCATCAGTTTCCAGCTTGCTGTTTTCCTTTGTTGTTTATACTTTCAGTAGCATTAAACTAAATGAGCCACGTGGCACAAACCAGCTACTTCTGAGATGCTCTCTTCTGCAATTCCTGGGTACATCACATACATAAGCTAACTGATTATTGTTTAGTAATGGAGCACCAACAGGTTAAAAAAAAAAAGAAGTAAAACAAAATAAGGTTAGTATTATACAAAATATTTTAAATAGTTAGAGTAAATCTTTTTGTCAACCTAAAGATTTGTAGGATTTTTAGTCTATAAATCATATTTATTATTTTCTCTATTAATTTCAGATTTTCTATAATCATATAGAGATATTTTTCTGAGTTCCTGAAAATATTTGAGTGGAAGAAAAGTTTTCTTTATTGTTTATAACCTCTATTAGAAATGGGATAACTGAGCGATGTAGTATTCTGCAAGTGAGATACCATCCTCCAATGTTCCCCTCCTATAGTATCTTCTTCATTGGTAACATGGACACCCATATAATTTTTCATTTGCTAAATACTTTGTAATTTGGCAGCATACACACAGCACACACACAGCTCTACTGAAGAACTGGAAAGTGCAATTGTAACCAGCAATGCTTGAAGAATAGAGGAAAAGCAAACGCTGTGGGATGGGGTAAAAACAATAGCTAAGAGAAAGGTGGAGGGTAGCTATTTGAATTTGTTTAAACAGGTTTCTCTTGTAGGGGATGTGCACACACACGCAGTTTTCACAAAATTTAATCGGCCAAATCAAACTCATTGAGTCCAGTAGCCCATTCCAGTTTCACTTGCTACCAAAAATGCATTTGTATTTCTTCCTAGGATGAACCGTTTAGATAACAAAATCCATTAAAGGACAGTTTCCAACTGTTGTGTGATTTTTATCTTTCTTTACCTATGAAATGCTCTACTGGCAGGTGGCAGTCAAGGGAACTTATCTGCTTGATCTCAGAAGTAACCCTGCACTCTGCCAGGCAAAAGAAGAAGAAATCAACAACCTCTGACATTGAGACACTGAATATAGAGGCCTGGGTAGAGAAAAATACTGTTATAGACTGCAAAGAGCTCCTGCTTTCTCAGACTTCAGTGATGGCCTTAGTTATATATTGTTGGCAGACAGTTTGATTGCAAATAAAAACATTGGACCTCAGCAGAACAGTGGGTGTCTGTCACATTTCAGGTTACCTTGTTTCCCAAAATGGTTATGTTACCATAGGGAACAAAAATGAAGAAATTTGCAGGCAGAAATGGTTAAAAAGCTTGTTTGAGCAAAGCAGTATCTCCTGCTCTTCTGCTCCCGCTCTGTCCATTAAGCTGCCAGCTCTGTTTCTCTCATCACCTGGCTGCTGGAGCACGCTAATAGGATGCTGCGGAAGTGGCTTTCATTCAGTGCTGTGCCAGGGAAGTGGTACAGTGCCAGCTAACTCAGCCCTGGCTTTCATCTGTAAACTTCCTGGGGAAAATCTGAACAGCAGCGTCGCCACCTCACTACCACATGGTCCTTAGTCAAAGTAAGATAAAATATTGGTGAAGATAATTGCTTGCTATTTTGGCATTGATTCACTTTATGTTTCTAAAGTATTCCCTGGAAAAAATGTCAATTATTTCAAAACCAGAGGCAGAGTTAGGAAAGCACAGAGCCCACAGTCCCACTACTGTTAAGAACCTGCATCAAGGAATGACTCAGCAGCACTGATTTTGATTGAGACCAATTAGAGGAAATTAAAAAAACAAACAAACAAACAAAAAAAACAACCATCAGAAAGATTTTCCATTGAATTAACTGAGAACACAGCATGAAGTTCATACTGCCTTTGTGTTTTCATTTTGGGTTAAATCTTGGCATTGGGATGGTAGAGATCTGTCATCAAGTTAAGTAGATGATTACTTGTTCTGGCCTAAAGCTTGTCAAGATGAAGTTAACTCAACCATGAGGGTTTTCTTGAAGAAATTTTGGATTGCACAGGGATTTTCTGTCAAATAATTATTTTGCATTGCACAGCTGCAGTGATCTTTATTTGGTACCAGAACTGTTCTACTGTCAAAGCTTGCTTTCAGTAATTTATGTGCTCTTTGTATATTTTCCTTGCAATTCACAGAGGTGTTGGTTTTCTCTGAAAGTTGAATCAAACTTCTGGTACAAGTGAAGAACATCCCACTTTGTTTGCTTTTGTGGTAGTAGTTCTACTTGGTTTGGAAAATGACTTTGCAAACTCATCAGTTCAGGAGTAGTAGGCTGGTTGGAGAATGGCTTGAAAGCAGCCCTGAGGAGAAGGATTTGAAGACTCAACGTAAGCCGGCAATGTGTGCTTGCAGCCCAGAAGGCCAACTGTATCCTGGGTTAAATCAAGAGAATCATGACCAGCAGGTTGAGGGAGGTGATTCTGCCCCTCTACTCTGCTCTCGTGAGACTCCACTTGGAGTACTGTGTCCAGTTCTGGGGCTCCCAGAACAGGAAGAACACGGAGTTGTTGGAGTGGGTTCAGAGGAGGTCCAGAGGAGTCCAGTGAAGATGATCAGATGGATGGAGCATCTCTCCTATGGGGGCAGGAGAAGAGACCTGGGGCTCTTCAGCTTGAAGAAGGCTCTGGTGGACCTTATAATGGCCTTCCAGTACCTGAAGGGTGCCTACAGGAAAGACAGACTTTCCAAAAGGGTGACAGAACAAGGAGAAATGGCTTTAAACTGGAAGAGGATAGATTTAGACTAGATACTAGGAATAAACTCTTTACTGTGATGGTGGTGAGACACTGGAACAGATTGTCCAGGGAGGATGTGGATTACTCCTCTCTGGAGGTGTTCAAAGCCAGGCTGGATGGGACTTTGAGCAACTTGCTCTAGTGGGAGGTTTCCCTGCCTATAATGGGGGTTGTAACTAGATGATTTTGAAGGTCTCTTCCAATCCAATGCCAAGGATGCACTTCCACCAGTGTATAAGCTCAGAAAACAGTCCGGATCAAGGTACTTCCTTAGGGGAAACATGAAGACCCAGGTCATATCTCCAGAAACCTGCTCAGATGTCTCCTCACTGGCTGCAGAGGAAACAGCCTGGCTTTGATACGTTATAAAGGAAAGATAGTACAAAAAGTAGAAGTTACTCATGGGAACACAGTGAGATCTTATTGAAGGTGTCAGAAAACCACCATGATGGAGAAATGCATAAACTTTTGAGACCAGCAGATATTCCTGAGGACACATCTGCGTGTTGCTTTATTCGTTATCTGACAAATCCTTGAGGCTACAGAATTTCCTCTGTTGCTTACTCAGGGTAGCACAGACTGAGTCAGAATGTTTTGCATTTTTTCTCTGTCATGCAGCTTGTGAAATTATTTGAGAAAATTTTTAGAGAACAGTTAATGTTCACAGCACTGCTCAGGCGTAGCATCCAGGGTGGAAAGACAAGCATGCTGGATAGGAAATGACTTTTCAGAAACAGACTACTATAATTTCATGGCTGCGTAATTGGGATGTCCAGATCCAGAGAAAACCTCAACCTGGATTGCCAGTACTCTCATGAAGGATTATTATCATCATGGAAAAAAGAACAACTGAGTGGAAGTGGGGTCTTACTGACTGGTTGACTTTGGTGACTCCCCACGTGGTGAGTAAAAGCTGTAGCTTTCCCTGCAGAGAGATCTCATTCTTTTCATTGACTCTCAGCAATCTGGTGTGTAATTTAGTTGCTTGGAAACACCCTGTTGAGACCTAGCACCTTCTGAACAGAAGGATCAATGTCTCATGCAGGGCACTGAAAGGGAGAGAAAAATCCTTGTCACTTAGTGTCTCTCTTTTACCACTTTACCACTGGGCAATAAGTGAAATCTTATTTAAAAAGGAAATGCCAGGACTGAGGTGATTAAATAACTGCAGATAAGAGAAACAAAGAGTGATAGCCTCTGCAGTGATCATCTGTAATCTTCCTCCCCACTGCCTTCCACTTACCTCTGTGGCTGCAGAAAATGAGATGCAAAACGTGAAAGGAAGTTAAGAGGCTGAAAGGGCTGAAAACTGGAACATCTCTGAAAATTTCAAAAATGTTAAATAAAACTGAAACCAAGATGTTGACAGAAAAGAAATATTCATTTGTCATTCTCCCTAGAAGCATTTCTAACGTGCAGATTTCCTCTTCACAGGAGTACAGGAAGCCAAATGTAATTCCTTGTGGAAAACAAAATGAAAAATCCTTCAGATAAACCTGGAGATCACTGGAGCCAGGTTTTGTATTGTGAAAATCTGGTTTCATAGGTCTATCCTATGTCTGGTTTCTGTACTGCAATGTGTGTGGTGACAATTGGTTGGTCTGTAGGGTAAAATCCCAGACCTGCAGAGGTAGGTGGCAAAGCTTCTATTGGCAGCTGTGTCAAGCTTGACATCCTCATGTCAACCCATGTGAAACACTGATCCTGTGTAAGCTGTTTCTAGGCACTTTTTGGGGTCTATGAGTGCAGGTGGATATGTCTGGGACTTAGGGACCACTGGGGTGGCTGTGGGGGTGTGCTCTGTGTGACAGACCCAGCACAGCTCATGTGTGATGGTTTGCACATGGGAGAAAGTAGTGCTGGGAGAATGGTGAGAATGCAGTCAGTCTTGTCATCACAGAGACAGATAGTTGCACATCATAAGTGGGCCCTGATGAGACTGATTTCTTGAAAACAACTTAAAAGCAAGTTTTTGCAACTTCAAGATCAGAAGCCTAAATTCCTCTTCTGCCTTGGGGCTTACTGGTATTTATTTCTTGATGTTGGTTCAAGCATTAATGAGTTGTTCCTCCTGTATCCAGCAAGAGCTGGTGACGCTCTGCAGCCTTTTCCTGAGATCAGTCTCTCACCTCTACTATGGATAACACTCTGGGATGTTTTGTTCCCTCCTAGATTTGTCTGAAATTGCCCTGTGGGCTCACAGGGACCTCACTGTGGCCTTCAAGTACCTAAAAGAAACTTAGAAACAGGATGGAAAGCAACTACTTACGTGGTCTGATAGTGATAGAACAAAGGGGAATGATTTTAAACTAAAAGAGGGGAGATCTATATTAGATATTAGGAAGAAATTTTTTTTCCTTAGAGGATGGTGGGGGTCCGGCACAGACTGCCCAAAGAAGACCCATTACTGGGGACAGGTTGGATCGGGCTCTGGGCAGCCTAATGTGGTGGGGGGCAATCCTTCCCATGGCAAAGGGGTTGGAACTGGGGGGTCTGTAATGTCTCTTCCTACCCAATTCTTACTGTGATTTTATATGGACTCCAACAGACCAAGAAATGATGCATCTTCAGAAAACCCAGTGATAATCACTAAACAGAGCTGGCTGTTACAGTGCCAAAGCCCATCAACTCAGACAATTACTCAGGAAAACAAAGGAGAGATAAGTGTTAACAGGAAAACTGTTGGATAAACCTGCTTAAATACATGGACAAAGTCAGAGAGGATGCAGGAGCAAGGCAGTTCAGACTGAGAACGGAGTTTTGGTCCTTCTTCTCACTAATACTATGCTCTACCTGATTCATCAGGCTGTGATCTCCATGACTCATCCCACTCCTCCTTCAGGTACAGTAGACCTCAGAAGCTGACAAACAGAGAGCTGAGAAACTGTTTGCATGTCACCAAAGTAGAAGAAGTATATGATCCCACACAGGTGTGGAGAGGGGATATGCCAGGAGGAAGGGCAGGGTTTTGAAGCTTGAATTTAATGTGGAGAGACAGGAAGACAGAGTCGTGACACTCAGTCGTGACACTTGCGCAGCACATTGCCTTGATATTTGCTTCTCCGCCAGCGTGTGAAAAATGGCACACAAATGACACCACCTGGGGCAGTGTCCTGGTCTGTACTTTGCACTCAGAAAACCGCTTCCGTTTGGGGCTAGGAGAGCCTGAGGGAGGCTCATTTTTCTGCAGCTGCAATCCTAGCTGCTGCTCACTGGAACAGTGGTGACCAAACGCTCCTTCAGCTCAGTGGTTTGAAGAGTACAGGATGACCTTGCAATGTGGAGAATAACCTGCCAGAAAAATGACAAAGCTATGGACAAGACAGTGTCTGGGGCAAACTTTTATCCACTGAACTAAGCGAAAACATACAAGACAACCAAAATAACATCCTTTGGCAGTGTGTGACCCAGAAAGATTGAAAATAAAGAGAGAGAGACACAAAATGAAGACAGAAAATAGCAGCATTTTTGAAGACAATCATTAATAGTGACTTTTGATAGTTTTGAGCAGCAGACAAGCTTGTGCTTAAATGGCTGGGAGCATAAACTGTTTTGGGAAGCACATACATTCTGGTAGCAGCAACAGAACCATTTTCCAGTTCATGGTTCTCCCATTTCACTGCTGAACATGAGCACCCCGTGGTGCTCAGAGGCCCCAGATAATCGCTCTGGGAAGCAGGATGGCCAGAAAGAGGAAAGGGTCTTTTTCTACCTGGGACAATCAGCATCAGTTCCAGTTCACAGACTGGTGCTTCTCACTGGGTATCTCTCTGAACAACCCAGTCCTGCAGCCTGCAAGCAAGCTTCTGTCTGTGGAATGAATTTCCTCTTTCCCTCAAGGTTATTCCTCAGCCCTGACTTGCTTCTCCTCTCACCTACATGGCCAAGTCAGCTGCTGACTCTTTAATGATCTACGTGCAGTCATCCTCCGTGAGAAGAGCAGCAGGGTCTGGCCCTGTGGGAAAAAATAGAAGCTCCTCCATTTTCTTACCCTTAAGTCAGCTGCGCTCTTGGCAACCTCAAAGCCATCTCTCCTGGCCATTGTTGCAGTGAATTAACAAGTAAGTTGGTGCTTACTGTTGTGCCTTGGGAGACTGAATTCGTAATTGATCTCCATGGAAAGCAAACCAGGCTGGTCTCCTCTTGCATATGCAGGGGCATCAGTTTCATCAATCAAAGGCCAAGTTCCTCCTACCATCCAAACAAATGATATTTTTGAGGATAAGAACTCACAGATGTAACCACAAGGGCTAGGTGGAAGGAGTATTTCTTTAACCCCATGGTAGTACAGGTGTGAGGTCAGCTGCTCTTTGCCACCTCCACGGAGCAGAAGAGGCAGCACACTAACCACACTGCTCTCAGCACTGTCTGCTGATAGAGCAGCAAAAATCAAACCCAGATTTCTCTAAGATCCTAAAAGCTGTTTGCATAAGATTTGTGCCATTTTTTTTTTTTTTTTTTTTCTTGAGACAACAGTTTGTAAGCAACATCTCTATTTTGGACAGAAGCCAGCCAGTCTCTGCAGCACAAAATAGAGCTGTACCTCTGTTCTGTCTGCTGGACACAAGCCTTATTGCACTCCAAAACCAAGCACCACATCTGGCTGCCTCCTCCCTCACACTACCAAATCTGAAATGAAAGTGCTTTTTTTCTTGAAAATAACACTCTTGCCTCAGAAATGTATGTAGAAAGTGCCAGCAATGGAATGGATCTTGACAAACATGTTTTCCAAATCACTTAATTGGACAACTTTAATAAGAAATAGCTGTTTCATCAGTAAAAGCGATGGGGAGAAGATGGTTGGTGGATGTGTGGTGCAGAGATCCTGGGCACCTGCCCTGCCAGCAGCTAACAAACTGCTGGGCACATCTACAGTCTGTCAAAAGCAGAAAATTCCTGTGCTAGTCAAAGGAGGAAGACAAACAGCAACAACATCAGTGCACATCGTTGTATCCAAGTGGTTGGTGACTACCACAGGTTCAACAGTCTCCCCAAGCAGAAAGCTGTACCAGCAACAGTGCAAGACAAGGAGAGCAGATGTTCCTGGCTCCTTCTCCATCCTTGTTCCCATATGTTGATGAAGTAGTAAAGTAGAATATGCTGTAATCAGAGTGGAGTAGAATTCACCATTTGGGTTAGATGTGACTCTAAGGGTGCACAAGTGAACCACTGTCATTTAAAATTAAGAGACTATAGCTTTTAGCTTCATTATCCATGGGATCAAAGTGGAATATCACGTTTTGCTGGTCTGGTTTAAGTGAACTGCATTTTTATGTAACCTACTTTTACAAGAATTGTGTGTGCATTCGATGTTATTACCCTGGAGTCATTTGATAAAGAAATTTCTCAACTAGAACTACTTGATCCTGACTGTCTTTTTCTTGGTGATAAAAATGGGCTTGTAGTCTCCCAGTATCCCTTTTCTCATAACTCACATAGGAAAAAAAGCTATTATAGTATAAATAAAGGAAATAATTCATTCAGAAGAGTTGTATCCAGAAAAAAAAAAAAAAGGAGACAAAAAGTTCATAGGGAAAATATTCTGAGAGTGAATGATTTCACAACTTTTATATTTAAATAATATATTTTCATAAACAGGTAAGTATTACATTCTAAATTAAATATTTCAAAGCTACTGAGATGAAGTGACACGTTGGATCAGTCATTCTTTCCTTTATTTTAGTGAAAAGTCCTACCCCTCCCACCCCTATTTTTTTTCTTTTTTCTTACAGTAGTTATATACATTTGTGTTTACAGCAGATATTTTATTTCACTTGATGCATATTAACATATAATTCCATTACAGAAACACACTGGTGTTATTTTAAATGTCAAATAAGCATTCTTATTGTTACCCAAATAACAGCACTAAGCTAATGTTTGAGAAAGAGAAATTTCTTCTCTTAAACTGCCTATAATCAATAGCAAAAACCTTGGCCATGTTGACCTAGGAGCTGAGAAGACACCACAAAAAATGTACATTATGCTTTGAATAAGTAAGATTTTGTGATTTTTTTTCTTTTCTTTTTCTTTCAGTTCTAAAGCTATCTCATACCTACAACACCTGTCAACACATTGGTGTCTGATTTGTACAACACCGACGTTAAGTATGATGAAAATGAAATATTTTAACCTCCCAACCAGGGAACATTGTTGTCCAGATTATTTTATGTTGCAAGACCTGAAGCTGGGTGTGCATCCATGGGCTGAGCATGGCTCAGGTGAACTGACTAGGATGTGTCTGAAGTTGTTACACACTTAACATGGTACTTAAGGGCACGATTTAGTGGGCAGTACCAGTGGTAGATAAACGATAGAGCCTGATGATCCTAGACATCTTTTCCATCCTCTGTGACTCTATGATTCGAATGGGTGAGGAAACTGGGGTTGGCTTGGGCTCAGCACCTTTTATTGTTAGTAGGCTCAGGTAGTTGAACTGCAATTTTTCCTCTGGAAAACAAGGGGATTGGTGGGCATCATCCCAGAAGTGGCAGAAGAATCACCCAAGAACAGCAGGCCAAGTTTTTTGGAGGCTTGCTATGGTCTCCAGAGTGAAATGTTTGCCTTAGGCACTGGTATTTGAAGTGCATCATGCTTACCCTTCCACTGTGGGCATGTGGGGAAGAGACCAGGTCTTCTACTGGCATCCTTCCACAGAATCACAGAATCACAGAATTGTAGGGGTTGGAAGGGACCTCCAGAGATCATTGAGTCCAACCCCCTGCCAAAGCAGCTCCCTAGGCCAGGTTGCACAGGTAGGCATCCGAGCGGGTCTTGAATGTCCCCAGAGAAGGAGACTCCACCACCTCTCTGTGCAGCCTGTGCCAGTGCTCTGTCATCCTTGCTCCTCTCTGAGTTGATGGAACATCACCTCTCTCTCCTGTGTGTGGCTGTCTAAATCCTACCCTGAACCCACGGATCTGGGGGTTGCTAATTTAAACCTAACCATGGGCCACGTGACATGTTGAAGGGAAAAAGAAATCCATTTCTGAAAACGAATCTTGCTATTTTCCTAAACTTAGAGGAAATCTGCAGCACAGCTGGTGGTCCTGGAGGAGACTGAAGGAATACTGCTTAATGAGAACCTAGTGGGTTAATCAGTCTGTTGTGTGATGTGGTTAGTCAATAGGAAAGAAACACTTGGAAATTTTAAACAGCATAATCATGATTGACCTTAAGGTAGCAGCAGCCCAATAAGCAGTTAAATGTGCCCGAGTAATAGGGGATGTTTGAGCAAGAGAGGATTGTGCTGATGTGCCTCAGCACAGTTTGAAGCAGAGGAGCTATAAAAATGAATGCATTACTGTGGCTTTATCAGCAGATGAGAGACAGCAGCATTTCCAGCTCAGTACGTGGCATCGCCTTTATACCTTGACCAGCAGAATTTGTGGTTTCATACAGCCAGGCAGCACACATTGCAAGAGCTAAGAGGGAATATAGAAAGGAAGAGGAAAACAGGCATCTGATCTTCAGGGACTCAGAGGTCCTGAGATGGTTTCCCTTCCTCTTTTTGTCTCAACGCCCCAGTCATGTGCACCTAGATTGCCTTCTCTGGTGACTCCTCCAACCTGTGCTTTTGCAACCCACACTTCTCCCTTTCAGTGCAGGGTTTGGCCTCCTGTGTGTGACTGACCCCATGCAGTCCTCTCTGGATCTGCTTTTCTCACATCTCTCATTTCGTCTGGCTCAGCTGATTGCTGAGCATCTTGCAGCATTTTCCTGGCCTTGGCTGTGCGAGGGCTCCAGCTCTCTGCATTACTCTGCTGTTGCTACTGGTTTCATTTCATCTGCTGTTCTGAGTCTGTTACTATTTCATATAAGCCTGCCAGATCTGCCTTCACGATTATTCTTTTGTCCAGATGGATGTTGAGCTCAGGCCATTTAGTGCTGATATGGTTTTCCTATTGCTTTGTGTACCCAGGAGATGAGGTTTTGTATTAAAATTCTCCTGGAGTGCTGAGTCACTTGAATTCTGCTACTGTGTCATGTGCTCAACTGCCTGAGTACTGGACCTGCTTATGTCATATCTTACAAAATGTGTTTTCTGTTTCCCCATCGGAGTTTAGACTGAATGTTTTCCAAATTATCCACCTACTTGAAGCTGGGAAAGTTCTCTCTTATGATGTAATTCTCATCTTAAAAGTCTTTGTTGATCTTTTCCAGGAACCTGTTTGGTATTTTAAAGCTAGGACATTTTTTGCATACTTTATTCTTTTTGTATGCTGTCAGCACGAGGAGGATTACTCTGTGTGATTAGGATATAATTCCAAGTAGCCAACTGTTTGTGCTGTTATCCCATTGAGTTTTATTCCTGTGCACAGCAAATTCTTGGTTGCTCTCTGAGGGATGTGTATATGTTGCCAGTTGAGTTTCCCCCAGTGAGGGACTCAGTGTTCACCAGACCCTCCCTGGGGCTAACTGAGGCTGATCTCAAGCCCATAGAAATTCATTATCCATAACCCTTCCCCAAAAGACTTTTCTTGGTGCACTGTTCAGCAGACAGAACAAATCGAGTGCTCTGGCTTCATTCATCAGTAATCAACAGTGACATTTCTTTTGCAGTGCTGTTCCTTGTATGTGGATCAGTGCAGTACCCTGAGTATCTGTAAGGCTTTCAGTGCTATCAGACTGGTGAGTCAGTCTGTGCAAGCTTCAAAAGGTGTAATGATCCATCTTCTTTGTAGCCTTGTAACTTCCTTCTTCAGCGACTGCCCTCTGCATTTCTCAAGTCTCATTGGCTGCAGATATCCTATTTATAGCCTAACTTCCTTGTCTTGTGTCCTTGTCCTTCAGAGTGCTTGACCTGCAGTGACTGCTGTCCCTCCCTGAGGATATTTTCTGGCTCTGCTGTACCAGATCAGGGTTTCTCATCCTGCCTCCTGCTGGGTGTTATGCTTGCTGCTATACAACCCAGGCAGTACACCCTGACAGAATTTCATGCTGAGGGTTTGTATTCATCTGATGGCTTTAGAATGGCTTTTTTGTGTGTGTCACCAACACATAGCCACATTTCTGCAGGCTTATATAGATGTTTATTATTTCTAGGACAAACACTGCAGTTGATTTCACTGTTTGCATGGAAATGAATCAGATGTTGATCCTGCAGCCTTGTGGTGGGTGTAGTGGTTGCGTGGCTGGCAGCCTTCTTCTCCAGGCAATGTGAGGTCACATAAGGCAATCAAATTGACTCTGGTCTCTGTTGTGTGTCTTAAGTAGCTTTTCCTTTAATCTGTCTTTCCTGTGTTCATGTCTGCTGCCGTCTGATCCTTTCCCTTGGTTAGATCAGCAGCCCCCAAAATTTTCCAAGATTTGCACCAGATTTTGGCTTATTTCTCCAAGCTTTTGTTTATTTATGACCAAATCAAGAGTAAAACACTTCAGTGTGCACTACGTATAGGTACCTATGTGTTCATCAGATATATAAGGTTTCATCATGATCAGTGAAGGTCCAGTCCTTGGAATCAATGGAATTGAAAGAAGGACTTGGTGACCAGCTCTGAGAACCTACTCTGAGGCTGAACAACTGAATGGCAACCTACCTCCACTGCAATCTCCATTGCAGTGTAGCATAATGTTACTGTAGTGATAAAGGAGGGAATGCTGTTGCTTAAAACTAGCCTAGTGCTGTGTGAAACCCCCTAGGAAATCTAAAACATCTTCAGTGGGTTGGCCAGTATGACAGCAGCAAATGGATACAACACCAAATGTTCCACAGAACCTGGAAAGTTATGGGACATGTCATCCTCCACCTGTAGGACTTTAGACATCCAACACACCAGCAGACACCTAAATTTAGCTATCTTGCTATCAAAACGTGTCTGTATCTGTCTGAAACATCGTTGGATGCCCTGCTTGGCCTCCACTTGTGGATCCTGGGCATTTCAAAGGATACTCAATTTTGGCAGCTGCTTCCATCTCATGTTTGCAAAGTGCCCAAGTGTTATCTCGGCTGATTAATCTGCCACATATCTCCTCAAACAGTGTTATTTGTTTCCATGGTATGTTGTTTTCTTCCTTCTCCCTACTGAGATAATAAAGGAGTTTTCTATGATTTTCTCACTTGTGAGCTCTGAATACAGTCACTACAAGCTTTCACTCTTTTCATGTTTGCGCTTCTGTAGTATGCTTTAACCTTTTTCTTTTCTCTTTTATAGAGGTCACACCTGTTCCTGTCTTTTTCTGTTTATTTTGTCTCCATTCTAGGGCCAAAAAACCTCACCTTTTTGCACTATGTTGCAACTAATAACATTTATGTTCCCATTCTTTCAAACAGCTATTAGTAGAAGAGCTATTTAAGAGTACAGTTCATACTCAGTTGCATGTACTTAGAGACAGTGACACCTCCCCTAGACTCCTTGTAGTCTGTACTTCCTCATTCAAGATTTGAGTACCTTTATGAAGAAGTAAAGCAGAATCATTTTCATGATGTTAAAGGAGAGAGAATGCTGGCAAATACCTTGATAGTCATATTCATAAACATTGCTTATCACTGTTGTAATTGTGGCTCTAGATTTCATGAAAATGAGTACTTCACTATCACAGAACATAGAAAATGTAAGAAAAATGTGTATAATGCTGAACACTTGGGTGTTATTTTCTTTTTTCTTTTATTTATTTTCAATAGCCTTGGATGTAACCCTTAATTTCTTGAGCCACTAGACTTAGTCTCTGACATATATTTGTGTCAAGAACTGCATTAAGACACACAAAATAAAAGTGTTTCGATAGCTCTCTACAGTTGTTATCCGATGAATAAAATCTCTCACTGAAGCTCAAATCTCCAATAGGGGTAAAGCAGCTCACAAAAAAAAGAGGCTGAAAGAATTCAGGTAAAGGCAACAGCTCTTCCCAGCCCACTCATGTATGTTAATTTAAGAAAAGCAAACAGTTGCAAGAGGAAGCCATTCAGCTAGAAATGTTGAGAACATGTGTTTTCCTTGTTGTAGCACAGCCAAAGAAGACAAACTTCCATTTACACAGTATCACATTTTGCCAAATTAACAATAAAAGTACTATTAATATTTAATATTCATAAGATGCCGTCATCCAGAGGCAAGTCAGATCTGATCCTTACTGCGCATGATATACAGACACTGAAAATGATTTTGATTCTTTTCATTTCTGCTGAGGAGCCATTATAAAATGCTGTGATCTCATAATGGCTGTCAAGATATGGACCCCAGCTCCTAAGGGCTTAGAAATATTTTTAGGGCAGTTTGCCTTTATGACTATGAGTTCTTCCTTTGCAACGTTTTGACTTAGTAACAAAAGCTAGGTTTATATGTGTGAATCAGAAAATTATGGGATTTGTTTCAAGTAACAGTATTTCAGGGGTTACTACTGGGTAGGGGAAGAGAAAGTTTTATATGGCTGGGAGAGAGCTGCAGAAGAAGAGAGGGAGGTAATGCTGGTAACTAAATAGACAAATTTGAGCCTCCAGAGGAACTGGTAACAATTTTTGGTTTATCAAAGCCATATAAATTTGATCAAAGGATTTGATAATCACCTAAAATAAGGCTCCCTGCATATAATTTTAATACCCTGAATGATCTGACTCCCTCACTTAGGAATTACAGGGAAGGCTCTGTTTGCCAGAGTATGAACTCTGTCTTTCAGCACAACCACCAGATAAGTGTTGATTGGAGTATTACTCCCACTACCACAGCCACCACCAATTTACCATCAGACATCTCCCAGTTGTAATATAATTAGCTTAAATTTTAATAGTTTCTCTTTCCACATAAGTATATTTGGTCTGAGGTTCATCTGGATATTCACTGGCCAGAAAGGTCACATTCAGGCCTTCTGGGATTGTTGACTCCACATAGCTGGATAATCCTGAGAGAATATCTAAACTGTTTCTTCAGTGTGATGAGGCATCTCCAGCATCAGTGTATTTCAGCAGAGAGCTTTGCATGAATGAATTCATCCAGTCCTCCCCAGTGAGAAACACCACGTGTATCTGTCCCAGCCTGGAGCCTGTAATAATTTAGCTGCCATCTCAAAGGCATTCAGGACTCGCATCTCACAGCTAGCATGGGCAGCTACTCCCAGAGAGTTCACTGAAACCTAAGACCATGTCTTTAGATAGTCTTTGGTTATATTCAGGTTGGAGAGAAAGAAGATTGGATATTCCCATGAAGAACACAGTTTTCTGAGATGAAAATGAACAGTATATATACAACAGTTTGGAAGTAAATAACGAGAAAGCTTGTTTCACCATGGGGCTGCAACTACTTCAGCTTTTTAGCTTTGAGAAGGAACGTGCTTTTGACCCTCCCTATTGCTCCCATTCTGCATATTTGGCTATGTGTCATGAAGCCCTCACAACAGACAGATCCCTTAAGTTGAAAGTAAGGCAAAAGATAAGCTCCAGACCAGCACCTAAGGTGTTCCAACTAATAAAAAGCATGTGGTCCAGAGCATCAAGTTAGAGTTCTAAAAACCACAGAAAGAATGCAGGATGGCTGTTAGGTCCAAACAAACACAAATGGTGTTCTTCCAGTTACAGTCTGCAGTACAATAATCTGGTGCTCTTGTTGCACCACCTTACTTGCAAATGCAGACGTAGCCAGAAGCTGTGTATGTCTCTAAGAAGCACATACAAATGTGCAAGTTCATTGCCTCCACATGACAGTTTGTCTTCCAGAACGTCAGTGACTTCTCTGTTATTTATAAACTTGGGGACCTTTCTTTGGTGAGCAAATTGCAGTAAGAAGATGTATGTGAAACTTCTATCATTGAGGATCCTTAAAAAAGCTCTCTGAAAACTAGGTGAATATATCTGGAAAATGTTTCTTGAAGCTGTATGCAGCCTCTGGCACAAGTTAGTAGTTACTTTCAACTTAAAGGCTATAATTCTGTAGCATAGAAATCAGATGATTTTCATTTTTTAATTTTTTCATGAGTTGCAGTTCCAAAAATTTTGTTTACTTACATTAATATGCATGTGGATACATATTAAAATAGTGCACCCATTTCCTTTCCTGGAACTCATCCATCTACTTCTCCACCAAATGCAAGATTTCTACTTCCAAATTGACCATTCCTTCCATTCCTATCTACTAATCAGATCTGCAGCATATACTAGATAAGGGGTGAGAAATTGATCAAGATTTAGGAGGTGTAGAATAAAGCAGAATCTTAATATATGAGTTGCACCAGAATCTGTAAGAGTATAAAAATGCTCAGAATTGAGTAAATTTTGGTTAAGTATTCTGCCCCAAATCAACATTTCAGACCACTTAGAGCTGTTTCAATAGCCAGAATTCATTTGTCATTTTTGAAGGAAAGAGGGAGAAAAGAGAATGAGATAATAAATGATAGATTACTTTATTTAAGAGCCACCTGTCCCCTTTCTTTCAGTAGTTCATTGGGCAAGGGAATGCATTTAAAAATGCAGGAAGTAAGGCTTTTGTTTCCTCATCTGCCTGTGGAGATCTGAGCCTTATTTCCCAGGAAAGGCCCGTAATCACCACGCTGTCTGTCAGGTATTTCCCAGTGCAGGAGGGAGAAAGAAGAAAGGTTGTTTTATCAATACCTCCAATAGAGTATGTTCTGCTTTGCTTACAGTATTGAAATATTCATGAGAGAGATGTCCTGCCTCTCTGCTGCAGAGCCTAAACACCATGATATAGAGTTTTTCCCTCTGGCTTAATGAATATTTCAATATTTTATATAGAGTGGAACAGCATCTACAGGGAAAAAAAAAAAAGAAAACAAGTATTTCTCAGCAGAATATTCCCCTGTGCAATAGCTGTAACTTCCTTCTTAAGGTTCAGATCTCTATGTAAAAAGTAGGAACTGAATCCCAGGCTTCTGCCTCCTGACTGGCTTCTGTAACCACTGAGTAAAGTGTTTCTCTGGTTGTGGCATTTTAAAAATTAAGATTTCCATTTTTTTCCCATTTAAAAGTGACCAAAAGAGAAATGCACTGTTCTGTTTATTTTTTTTTAATTATTATTTTTCATTTATTCAAGAAAATCTGTAAACACTTCATATTAATTCATCAAGCTTCGGTATATTTTGTTCTCAAGCAGGAGAAGCCAGACATTTCCATGCCTTATGACTTAGAATTGGTACAGAAATACTGGGGGAAGGAACAGCAAATTTGCAGCTGTTTAAGGTGGAGATCAAAAAGCACCAGCTTGAAATGCGATATTGTCAGTTTTGGAAGTGCCTTCTGATTGTCTCTTGATGATATAAGATCAACTATAGTCCATTTATAAATGAAAACCATTTTTTTACTCTTCACTAGTAGCTACAGTTCATGGACATAGGGAGCAGACTTCTCAAATAAGGACTTTTTCTGAACACATTCTTCTCAGAGTATGGGTGCTGTTTTAGCAACGGCTTGCTGAATTTACTTCAAAACTTAGCACAAACATCTCTCTCCTGTCCATATACCAAAGAACCTGAAATTTCAGGCTGCCAGGGGTTGTCCCACCTCTGTTATTTGATCAAAGTTAGGGTAAAAGCTTCAAAATCTGTTTTTTTTTTTTTTTAATTTTAATGAACATTTTCTTACAGCTTTTATTGCAATCCCCTTGTTTTTCTATTGTTCTACCTTTTTTTGCTGAGAATGAGTTGTAATTCATGCCAAAATTTGCCCTGCCAGCACTGAGGCTCCACTTTTATTGCTTTATTAGGTCTCGAGTTACATGATTAGCCTGAGGGTTAGATCCACAAATAACAGCTGCTCAGCTGAGGTGTCTCCTTAATCCATGCCTCTCCCTTTCAGAACCAAAGACATAGAGAAGTAGGAGAAAATCATCTCTGCCCTACAGAGTATTACAGAGTGAGTGGGAAGATGAGCAAATGGGCAGGTCTCTACTGGAAATCGTGTAGTGGCAAAGATGAGACAACTGCACTTCAGTGAAGGAACTATTCTCTGTTGACACATTTAATCAAATTAATTTTTTCATCTTCATGCAGCAAACTAAGTTCTAAACTGTCTGGGGCATTGGAACAAGTGAACCCAGAAAGACAGCTATTACCAAGCTGCTGTGTTAGCAGCATGGAAGTGCTGAAGTGTTTTTAGTGCTAATTACTGTGTATAATAAAACATATTTATCTTCTTGTTTGGGATATCCTGTGGATGTGCTGCATTCATCCATTCCCAGCTCTCCAATACTATCCTTCAGATATACATATATGCTAATATAGGAAATTATAAAAGAATGCAAAATATGGAACTTGATCATTATCTTATTTGCTTTGGGGTAAATATCAATGAGATAACTGATGCAAACCTGAATTAATGAAATCATTCTGGAGTTACTGGTTGTGATAGAATTCTACTTTCTATCCACTGAAAATCTGGTTAACTGAAATTAAAGTGATGAAAAATTAAAACAAATCAGAAGAGAATCTGAGCCATTTGTTCATTATTTTAATAGCTCCTGTGATCTTTTGTTAGACTCTTATGTGAAATTATTCAGTATCTTACAACCAACTAAGTAGAATCTGATGATTAAAAAAAAAAGTGTTCTTAGCTGTAACAAAATAAAGTCCTTTAATACTCAGACCACTCATCTCAACTCTGTCTGAAAGCTTCAAGATGTGTTTAGGATAAATTTTGAGACAATAGCAACTATTGTTCTTGTTACAGAAGGATTTTCTGTCAGTTTATCTGAGTTTTTGAAGTCAGACCCATTGGGTAAGTAGGGCTGTAATAAATGCTGAAAGGAAGAAAAACGTGTCTCAATTCTTGGGCTATTGGACTCATGTGGATACATACCCGCTATGCACACAAGTGTGTTTGTGCATAATTTGAGCTCAAGAGAAGGTTGAGGGAGCAGATGCAAGATGAATGACTCCTATAAGAACAAGCCCAGTACTTATTTGTAATGTTAAAGTGCCTCTCTCCTCTGAAGAAATTATTATAGTTATTGGCCCTTCATTACTCTAGAGATTTTTTGTTTGCAAGGATTCACAATAAAACATGCCACTGCCAATGACATAAATAGTGTTTTATTTCTGTTCGCCATGCAGAACACCACTTCAGGGAGAAGGGAGCAGGATTCTGCTCTTCCTTTTATCTCGTGGAGAGAATATCCGACTAGTTTCCCGTGAAGACTTCACTCTGTATAGCTCTAAAAGTGGTGGAAGTGCAGAGGTTCATTTCAAAGAACAGTCTGAAGTTTTGTACAGGTCTAAGTTGGACCACACCTTCTATGAGCTAGAAGAGGGCTGGGTAGGAACGAGCATGGATATGAAGGTCTGAGGTGAAAAATGACAGAAGTTCACACACCTGATGCAGGCCGTATGCCCACTAGCTTGTCTCCTTTTTATTCTTTACTCTAATTCCTCTAAATGATTTGATAAAGTATATCACTTCTACTTGTGAGAATTTGGCATCACTTGTCTAGAGCCATCTTCCTGTTAAGAGGCTAAGATTTTATTCCCCTGAAATTACTGCAATTTAACCACTGACTGCTATTTTTAACCTTTTCTCTATATTTTCTGCACTTATGCATTGGTTGTCAGTGATTTTTTTTTCTTTTTTTCCTTTTTTTTTCCTTGAGCTCACGNTATTTTTTCTGCCCTTTTGCTTTGGTTGTTAGTGTTTTTTTTTTTTTTTTTTCCTTTTTTTTTTTTTTTTTTGGTGTCCCTGTCTCTGGAGCAAATACAATGTTTGCCTGTTTGTCTTCTGGTGCCCCATTAGTTTGGTTGTCACAGCTTGATGCCTGACTGTGTGCAGCACTTTATGTGCTAATTGCTTCTCCTCTGCATAAAAGGAGGGTTTTAGGTAATGAAGAGCTGGAAACATTAAGAAGAGCTGAGGTTATTCTGTTTTAAATGTTCACAGCTTTGAATTCCAGCACTGAATTAGAAGAGTTTGGCAGTGATGCCCTGAGCCCAGTGTTGACATTTTGCCATTGTGCTTAACAAGGTCCAAGCCAACTTCGAGAACTCCAGACAGTCTTTGCTGAATTCCAGATATTTACTCTGTATTATTTAAAGATAAATCTGTTTTTATAAGTACTGTTTCTTATACCAAGCACTAACAGAGGCATCAGTCACGGAGCTTACAGCATGCATCTCCCTTCTGTCCTGTAGCACCTCCTTGGGGAGCCATGGGGCTGTATGGGCATATGGTAAGAGATTACCTTCTTCAGCAAGGCTGGTTCACACCAAACTCTTCAGCGAAATAACACCACATAGAGCAGGCTTCTTTAAGCTGTGCACATACATATTTTTAATTTACAACTAACAATTCTAGCAGAGCATATGGCAGTGCAGATGAGCAGTCAAGGTCGGGACCCTTGGGATGAGTGTAGCTGCAGCCCTACCTGAGTGAAACCAATTGACTCATGACAGGGATTTCTTTGGTCCCAGGAGTCATCTGCTTCCTTGCTGTGGGGCAGCTGTGTTGGCTGTGTGGGGGTGGCTGCTCAGTAAAGCAGAACACAATGCTGAGTGCAGACACAGTCAAAATCATGCTTGTAAATGCAGGGAGCAGCATTATCTGCCTCTAAGTGGTGATGGTGGTGCCTAGATGTAGCTGAGTCCAGACTACGTATCTGTTTTTTGCAGTTTTTAGCAGACCCCTGGCATAAGAGATAGAAGGAAAACAAGCCTGTTGTCAGGACAGTCACGTTTCCTTGTATTTCTAATAAGCGATTAAGAATATAAAGAGGCAGAAAGATGAGTTCGTTTGCTCTGTTACTCAATGTGCTACCATCCTGTTCAGTCAAGGAGTAATGTGACAGATCTATGCTGCTGATGGGGTAATTTACACCTCATAACTGTATTTGCTCTGATGCTTACCTTTCAAATAAGGATCTGCTTTTGAAAAGTTATGAAGCTTAAATCTGCTATCAGTTGTTAAAACCTTGCATGAGTTGTCCAAGTGCCATCGTTTCTTCTAAGAACTCTCTGCTGGCTCCGATTCTGAGGACATCTTCTAAGTCTGCCGTGGTTTTGATCTTTCAGCGCAGTTTCTGTGTTATCTATTCACTCCTGCCACAGACATTACTCTCCTACCAGTATTTAATTTGTGTGCAGTCTGTGGGCCTTGCTCTCCTGCCGCAGAATGTGTTGGGGTGACACCAGCTATGCCAACCTGCAAGATTTTTTTTCTATCTATTTGCAACCCTGGTCTGAAGGTCTGATTTCCCCCTACCTCGTGTAAGAGTTAGGAATCACAGAGTCATAGAATCAGAATTGTAAAGACTCATAAATATCACTGAGTCCAACTCTGGCTCCACAAGGACCCTCAAGTCCTTATCCAACAGTTCTTGGTCTTACTGCTGCTTTACTCTGTGTAAGTTGCTGGTGAGGTGTGCATTAGGGAGGCTGAAATTGAGAAGGGTCATTGTAACCAGGAATTTGTCCTCTGCTTATGTAAATAGAAACTGCTCAATGGTGCTAAAGGACAGAGAGCAGCATTTCCAAAGCAGAAGGTTGGTGCAACTGGAAATCCTATGGAATAATGGGATTTGTACGGTGAAAGTATCTAATCCCTTTCATAATAAACAGATTTATGAATGACAGATGTGAACAAATAATGAGTGCTTCCAATTCAAGATCAAGGACTGAGCGTCCACAAGGAAATAAGGTCTCACCTCTGGCTGAATTTTAAACACCATTTAAAACTCAAGAGTTCAGTGGTAGAGAAGACTTGAACATTCATAGATTCATAGATTCATAGATACATTAGGTTGGAAAGGACCTACAAGATCATCTAGTCCAACCATCCTCCTATCACCATCCCTACCCACTAAGCTACTAAATCTACTAAATCAAATCCCTTAGCAGCTCTGCTTGCTCTCCTGTTAAACACTTAAAATTCAGCAGGCACAACTAAAAGCTGAGATGGGCTGAGAGAAAAGCTCTGAAAATAGCTAAAAAGATTTCATGCTTTGTCCAAAGTGTTCTTTAGAGCTGTTTCACTATGAACACTTGAACACAAACAGTAAGTGTTAATTGAGTTGAACTGAGTGTGAATGCACGCATCAGGTTTGTCAGCAGTAATTAGACCAAAAAGACAACAGTGGGGAATATTTTATCCAAAGAAAAACTGAATTCATGAGGCACTCAGGGTTGGACAAGTTCTCTGAAGTGTGTAATGTGCTTGGGATGTGAGCACATCTGGTAAAGTCTTAATACAGAAATTAGAAAAGGAAATAACTTCTTCTTGCTAGCTCATCTACTCAATCTTCTTGTCAATGTAGAAATACTTTTGTGAGGTTCTCCTTTCAGGGTTAACTTCCTAGAGTTTTATTCATTCTAATTTTGAGATTTTGTCCTTTCTATGCAGTGAATAATTAACTCAAGGAACTCCCTGCTTCAGGCTAGCCTTGGAGTAAATCATTCTGTAGCTTCTGTAAAAAGGCTCTGATGCATTTGTTAATAGCATCTGCACCTGCACTATTGGCAAATGAAACTGAGACTATCAATCTGCAGTGCCTGGTCTCAAGACAATTTTCTTAATGGTATGCTGGATCTGGATTATAAGGCACTTGTATCAGCATCTGAAGGACTTCTCTGCTCACTTAGAGACAGGAAATCAGGTTTTCTAACCGAGCTAATGTATGAGGCTTTCTAAAGCATCCATCAGTGGTGCAGCTAAACTGTGTCAGTGCAGCAATAAATATGAGTGCAATCATGTTAAGGGATGCACAGTGTGATTAAATTGGCCGCAATTTCAGCACAAAAGATGGCCTCAGACCAATCTTGCAGTTGATGAGCACATCTGCCATGTGCTACAGAAGGAAATTATAGACAGGGACACTGACACTGGCTGGAGGTGAACTCCTCCTGGCTGCCTGTTGGAGCATCTTGCTGTAGCTGGAGCAAGATGAAGGGCTGCTGTATTCATATCAGTAGACTACATGGGAATGTCTGCAGGAACTGGAACTGGATCATTTGTGCTGTGAAACCACTGGCACTGCCGCTGGCACCCTGATAGCTTAGTTCAAACTGGATCTCTAGTAAGCCTTTTCAGGGCATGTTCAAGGAGACAGCATGAGACAGGAGTCATTCTTCACAAGTACTTTGAATGCAGCCACCCTACTCTGCAGGGCAGACATCTTGCTCTCCAAAAGCTGCTAAGATGTAGCCTTGGACACCTTATCCAGGTGTGATTTGGGGTGTCCTGTGCCCATTCCTGCAATTTGGAAACAGTGGTCTTGGGTCCAGCCTTTGCACTGCTCACAATGAGCTTGGGGTAGAGCTCATGAGAGGCAAAGTCTATGAGGGTTCGTAGAAGGATTTTGGACGTGACTACTGTCAGGACAATTTTGCAGCCCTTGCACTCAAGGTCCTAGGTGGCTGGTTCTTGCCTCATTGCCTTTTCATAGAGTTTTTCACACTTACTTGCCTGCTTCAACAATCTTCTTTACCCTCTGTAGTCTCTAAGTTTGTGCCGACACCGCGCTCCTGCCAAATTGTTCTTCTTTTTCAGTTTTCTGTGACCTTCCCTGAGCACCACCCTTTCCAAAAAGGCTTGAATCCCAGTTTACATACAGAAGAGGATAACTTAATAGTTGACCATGTAAAAAATAATTAAAAATGTATGTGGTACAAATTCTTTTATGTGTATGTACATATACATTTATGTACCTAAGTTTATATATATATATATTCATTATATCTGTATGTATAGAGAGCAAGGTAAGTATAAATGGAAGGACAAGGCCAATAAAATATTTTAGGTGCTTCCCTGGTCAGCCTCTGAAGTTCTGACAAACTCTGTTATTATCCTAGTGATGCCTCTGTGACAAAGGGAGAGGAAACAGGAAGATTGGTTGGTGGAGGAACCAGGACCAGACGCAGCTTGCTGGAAGCCAGCTCAGGGCCTTTCAAACAGAGCATGATGTGTGGGCTATTCTTGACCCATATACTGCTAGATGTTGCAACAAAATGAACAATAATAATAATAATAAAGTGACACATCTATGAGATGACCTTTTACAACATATTTCGGAGCACTGTATCTGAGGTTTCTATTTAATAACCCCCTCCCAGACCTAATGCCATGTAGACTGATGTGTGGGACCAGGAAAAACAGTTATCACTAAAGTGATACAGGGTTAGTAACCCAGACCACCTACACATTACTGAGTTGAAAAATGTCCAAGTTCAGTTTTCAAAATGCTTCTCTAAGTGTAGCCTGCATGCCATATGTCTGCAAATGTTGCCTTCTACAGTACGTACAAGGAAATCCAACAGTCTTGGAAAGCTCATATTTCATTTGATGCTGCTGCTGTGTTTATAAGAAACAGAAGAAAAATAATGATCTGATGGCAGAATATGATTTATTGCTTTATGCGTAGGAGTGGGATGAAAACTCTGCCTCCTGGCAGACAGCCCCTTGTCCTGCATCTTTTCAGTTGATTTCAACTCAGTGACAAACTTCTAAAAGGAGCAGAGTTAAAGCTGACTGAATTTTCAATTAAGAAATGTCTGGGAAGTAGCCAAATATCTAAAAATGATTTTTGACTGAAGAATCTAGGAGCAGGCTGAAGCATTTCCCTTAGCCTTTTGCATTGCATTTTATTTTACTTGAGCTGTACGTCGGTTTTGGTTTAGGATGTATTTGCTCTTTCCGAAGAGCTGACAAAGATGTAAAGTCTAACCAATATACTAGAGCGGACTTTTCACACGTGAAAGTGTCACAAAACTTAAAAGAGAAGCACATACAGGGAATTTGAGTTGACAAATTGTGGCAGTACAAGTTCCTAGCACTCACTAGGAGGCGCAGGCTTGAAGCTCAGTCCAGGACTGAGGCCAGTTTACACCCGCTGTATATTAAAGATGAAACTGTGAAAGACAGGATTAGCATCTTTATTACAAGAGATCAAAATCAGAGGGGTTTAATTTTCAGTTTCCTATTGGGGAAGGTGTGAAGGACATCACTTTAGCTAAAAGCCCAAGACTTGCTTATAACACAATGAAAATAGAGTGAGAAGTCATTTGCAAGTTCAAGTTTTTAACTTTGAATCAAACGTAAGATTCAGCACTTTTGATGTCTGGAGGATTTAAATATGTGATGTCCAGAACCACCTGCCCTCAGATCATATTAATTGTAGCTAGATGCTTATCTGTTTTTGAATATATGAACACAGGATTTCAGTTCTGGAATGTCTTAAAAATTTTTTAATCTTTATGTAAACATGGTTTGGCAAAAATTTTTCATAAAATTAAACTCGAAGATAACTTTGGATTTTATTTTTTTCAGACTTTCCAGCACTTTCCAGGTGGCTTTGGTAAGGGGATATGGTTTGGCTCTATTCCTACTTCTGACACAGAGCAGAGGGTACTTAATACTGAATCAGGAGCTATTTTCAGATAATATAAAAGAAATTAGCCACACAAATGGCTGTGCAGCAGAGTGCACTGAAAGGTCTTCTACAGAAAACGTGCCAAGTTAGGAGGAGAATAACTTCTGTGACTTGGAATTGATGCAAAAATTCCATTTTCCTTTTCTTTCTCATTTCTTATTCAGGCTCTAAAAGTGACTCCCACTTGACCACATGCATGAACAACTATCAGCAAACGAAAAAGATTCTGAGTGTCAGCTGAACTGATTTGACTGTAGGAGATGGCATAGTTTCTGCTTCCTTGAAGTCTAATAATGGGTAGCTCTCTTTTGCAACCTGTTTTCAAAACTGGCCCAAGGACACATGAAGGCCTTTATAGCATTATCAAAACAGAAAAGGAATGAATTGCTCAACAGCCCTAGAGAGCATGAAAATAAAGTCACTAACCCCCTAACATGCAAGGGGCAGCCCTAGAGATGGCACATAGGAAGGGATTGTTCCACTGCTCCTTCAAATGACAGCCAGCCACAACAGAAGAAATGAAGGTTCTCCTATCCTTCCTCCACCAGGAAGAAAGAGAGGAATGGAAGCAGGTTTCTTCTCAAAGCAACAGGCAAATCCCCTCTCTGCCTATCTTTTCCTACCAGGTGCCTTTATACAAGAGAGAGAAAAAGAAGAGTTGTTACCATAGGTCCCCTGAGGGTCCAGCACTGAGGCTGCTGTCATCAACAGAAGTGTGGGTTTCTTTATCATGGGATAGTCTACACAACACCAGCTCCTGGCTGTCCTGCTCTGTGCTGTGCTATGAAGTCTCATCTCGAGTTTTGGGCAGCACAATGTAAGAGGGACACAAAGCTACGAAGGAGCATCCAAAGGAGGGCTACAAAGATGGGGAAGGGTTTGGAAGGCAAGATGTAGAAGTGGCTGAGGTGCTTGGGTTTGCTCAGCACAGAGCAGAGGAGCTGAGGGGGAGGCCTGATTGTGTCTGCAGCTCCTCACAGGGAGTGGAGTTGCAGCACTGAATTCTGCTCTCTGTGACAGTGACAGTGTCCAAGGGAACAGCAATGGCACATAGGAAGGGATTGGGGTTTGCTCAGCACAGAGCAGAGGAGCTGAGGGGGAGGCCTGATTGTGTCTGCAGCTCCTCACAGGGAGTGGAGTTGCAGCACTGAATTCTGCTCTCTGTGACAGTGACAGTGTCCAAGGGAACAGCAATGGCACATAGGAAGGGATTGGGGTTTGCTCAGCACAGAGCAGAGGAGCTGAGGGGGAGGCCTGATTGTGTCTGCAGCTCCTCACAGGGAGTGGAGTTGCAGCACTGAATTCTGCTCTCTGTGACAGTGACAGTGTCCAAGGGAACAGCAATGGCACATAGGAAGGGATTGGGGTTTGCTCAGCACAGAGCAGAGGAGCTGAGGGGGAGGCCTGATTGTGTCTGCAGCTCCTCACAGGGAGTGGAGTTGCAGCACTGAATTCTGCTCTCTGTGACAGTGACAGTGTCCAAGGGAACAGCAATGGCACATAGGAAGGGATTGGGGTTTGCTCAGCACAGAGCAGAGGAGCTGAGGGGGAGGCCTGATTGTGTCTGCAGCTCCTCACAGGGAGTGGAGTTGCAGCACTGAATTCTGCTCTCTGTGACAGTGACAGTGTCCAAGGGAACAGCAATGGCACATAGGAAGGGATTGGGGTTTGCTCAGCACAGAGCAGAGGAGCTGAGGGGGAGGCCTGATTGTGTCTGCAGCTCCTCACAGGGAGTGGAGTTGCAGCACTGAATTCTGCTCTCTGTGACAGTGACAGTGTCCAAGGGAACAGCAATGGCACATAGGAAGGGATTGGGGTTTGCTCAGCACAGAGCAGAGGAGCTGAGGGGGAGGCCTGATTGTGTCTGCAGCTCCTCACAGGGAGTGGAGTTGCAGCACTGAATTCTGCTCTCTGTGACAGTGACAGTGTCCAAGGGAACAGCAATGGCACATAGGAAGGGATTGGGGTTTGCTCAGCACAGAGCAGAGGAGCTGAGGGGGAGGCCTGATTGTGTCTGCAGCTCCTCACAGGGAGTGGAGTTGCAGCACTGAATTCTGCTCTCTGTGACAGTGACAGTGTCCAAGGGAACAGCAATGGCACATAGGAAGGGATTGGGGTTTGCTCAGCACAGAGCAGAGGAGCTGAGGGGGAGGCCTGATTGTGTCTGCAGCTCCTCACAGGGAGTGGAGTTGCAGCACTGAATTCTGCTCTCTGTGACAGTGACAGTGTCCAAGGGAACAGCAATGGCACATAGGAAGGGATTGGGGTTTGCTCAGCACAGAGCAGAGGAGCTGAGGGGGAGGCCTGATTGTGTCTGCAGCTCCTCACAGGGAGTGGAGTTGCAGCACTGAATTCTGCTCTCTGTGACAGTGACAGTGTCCAAGGGAACAGCAATGGCACATAGGAAGGGATTGGGGTTTGCTCAGCACAGAGCAGAGGAGCTGAGGGGGAGGCCTGATTGTGTCTGCAGCTCCTCACAGGGAGTGGAGTTGCAGCACTGAATTCTGCTCTCTGTGACAGTGACAGTGTCCAAGGGAACAGCAATGGCACATAGGAAGGGATTGGGGTTTGCTCAGCACAGAGCAGAGGAGCTGAGGGGGAGGCCTGATTGTGTCTGCAGCTCCTCACAGGGAGTGGAGTTGCAGCACTGAATTCTGCTCTCTGTGACAGTGACAGTGTCCAAGGGAACAGCAATGGCACATAGGAAGGGATTGGGGTTTGCTCAGCACAGAGCAGAGGAGCTGAGGGGGAGGCCTGATTGTGTCTGCAGCTCCTCACAGGGAGTGGAGTTGCAGCACTGAATTCTGCTCTCTGTGACAGTGACAGTGTCCAAGGGAACAGCACGGAGCTGCGTCAGGGGAGGGGCAGCTGGGGGTTAGGGATAGGGTCTGCACCAGAGAGCGGTGGGCATGAAACGGGATGCCCAAAGCAGTGGGCACAGTATCAAGCTTCCAGAGTAGGAGAGTTTGGACAGTGCTCTCAGAGATAGGGGTTGCATGGTCCTGTGTGGAGCCAGGAGTTGGATTTGATCATAGAACTGCAGAATCATAGAATTGTCGAACCAGAGAATCATAGAATCATAGAATGGCTTGAGTTGGAAGGGACATTAAAGATCATCTAGTTCTAACCCCCTGCTGTGGGCAGGGCTGCCACCTACCATATCAGGCTACCCAGAGCCCCATCCAACCTGGCCTTGAACACCTCCAGGGATGGGGAATCCACAGCTGCTTAATACTCTTGATGGAGACTCACAAGGGCGGAGCAGAGGGAGACAATCACCTCCATCTCCTGCTGGCCATCCATCCCTCCTTTGAGGCAGCCCAAGATACTGCTGGCCTTCTGGGCTGCAAGAGCATGCTGCTGGCTCATGTTCAGCTTTTTGTCCACCAGGACTCCCAAATCTTTCACCGCAGGGCTGCTCTGAGTATTTTCCCAATCTGTACTCAAATCTGGGACTGTCTCAAGCAAATCAGGGGCAAGATAAAAATAACTAATGAATGTTGAACATATAATCTATTTTTGATTTGTTTAGAAATAAAAACCGCTGTGAAAATGTTGCAGCAAACTGTCTGTGAATTTATTGCTTCGTGCATTTTGTATTTTGTTTCCAAATAAACGGTGTGTCCTTTAATTAATGAGGATTGGAAACAGAGTCCTGAGCTCAGAGAACTGATAAAGAGTGCATAGTTCTGGACTCCAAAACAAGACACAGCTGACAGGTGATAGTAGTCAAGCCACTTCATGTCTTCTCTTTGCCTATGCCACATTTTCCTCTTTAGCATTTATCCATATATTTAGTGCATCAGAGGAGTTTTGAGCTGCAAGCAGAGTTTAAATAGTCACAACCAAAAAGAGTGGTTGCTTTTGCAACCCCTGCTATGAAGTTAGATGCATCCTGGAACAGGCTGCCCAGAAAGGTGGTTGAGTCACTGTCCCTGGAGGTGTTCAAAAAGCACAGAGATGTGGTACTATGGAACTTTCTTTGGTGGACAGTATTAGTGTTAGGTGGATGATTGGACTAGATCATCTTTTCCAACCATAATGATTCTATGAGCCCATGAAACTAGGATTTAATAGAGAACCTTAGTAAACACAAAACTATAAGTGTTACCTACTGGGCTCTGGCTTGCACATTTTTTTGTGGGGAAGGGTCCTTAATTAAATTGCAAAAGGTAAAACACCAACCAGAAACAAACTCCAAAGACACTGACACCAGTAAAATGAGAGGATCTGATTATATGGCTCAGTGGCTCAAATGACAGCTGTTTTAAATAACTCAGGGAAAAGACCAGAAGCAGCCTGAAAATGAAATAAAAAGGAAATAAAAAAAATGATAAAAAATAAAAACATAATTAAAAAACAACAAAGGAGAGAAAAGATCTGAAGGTATTTTCTTGCCACTGTCGAAAGGTCTCTCATCCTTTTGGTATAACACAAGACATTTCTGCCCTCGGAGGACCGTGGCATCATCCACTAGCACTGCTGCGTTTCCATTACAAGCCCTCTGCCTTCCTCCCTTCTCCCTCTCCCAGGCTCTTTTTCTTCTCAGAGTTTTATAACTCAGCTGTAAGAAATTGCTTCTGGCTGAAAGCTGGCAGCAGAAATCTGATTTCAGGCCAGGAATGATTCCTCCTCCCTTTCTGATTTTCAAAACCTTTTCTTTTGGTCAGATTTAAGCCACAAAAGTGCAGGGCAGAGGGGGAAGGCACAGAAGCTGGCTGGGTCTGGTTGTTTTCAGTGGTTCTTTATTTTTCCAGCTGAAATAAAGGTGATTTCTGCATAATGTGGCAGGGACATTTTTGTGTTTGTGTTTGTATTTAAGTGGGAAATGGCTGAGTCATTTCTATTCAAAAATGATTATGCTGTGTGAGCGTCTTTCTTTTTTTCTGTCTCTTCTTCGTTTTATTTTGTGCTAATGTTTAAAAGAAAGGTCCAAAATAACACAGTCCTTTCTGGGTCAGCAAAAAACTCCTTCACAGATACTTGTGTGCGCTTCCAGGGTGGTTCTGTAATGTCAGAGCTGAACAGTACAATGGAAATGATGGTATTGGTGGTGTTACAATGGTGGTGACATTGTAAAAAATAAGAATTGTACATGAAGAGCTTCAGTCTCAGGCTGATGTTCTCCATGAGGTTGCTTAGAGGCTGTTGGCACATTTGAGCCAATCAGCAACTGCATAGTGAGCACCCTGACATAGTCCAAGATGCACTGATTCTGCATCTTTTGGACTAATGTTATAGCCAGCCCAGCAATATTACAGGAATGCTGCAGATAGTGACAGAAGGAGAAAAAACGCCCAAGGATGACAGCAAAGCCTCTTCCCAAATACCTGTATGTGTGTGGATTAGGGTCCCACACTGATCCTCTGCCAAGATCTCAGTAGATATTTTATCAGCTCAAGGCAAGCTGTGACCCCACTATGAAGGCATGCTATCCAGCCCTGGAGTACCTTGGAATACTGCTTTTATGAGAGTTCACTACAAGGCACTAGTTGTCCAAAACCTTCTCTAACATGGAGGAGGGTGTTTGAGCTGAATAGCTTCACACTTCAGGAGCTTCCATTGGCTTTGAGAACACGTGCCCACTCTGGACCCTGGATTATAAAGCCATATACCCAGTGAAGGACACCGATTAGCCATGAAAAGTACATAAATCTGTGGCTTCTTCATGAGGTGTCAGAGACCCAGTGAAGAGCCCTGCCTTGCTGGATCTGGGGCTCTGTGTTCCTCAACCAGGAGAGCATCTGCTCTCCCTGTTGTCCTTGTAGCAGTACTCTGATGCAGGCAGTGAGACTACTTGGGACAGAAGGCTTTGTGCTCAGCACCACACCTAGTCCCAGCACTGAAATGATCTTCAGGCTCCCTGTTAAAAATAGTATGTGGTCATCTAATTAGAGACTGTAACTTAAGCTTATGTGCCATAGGGCCGATTATGGTTGCCCTGGTAACTAACTTTAATTCTGATGTTTACAAACTTCAAGCTTCAGAAGTTTGTGTTTAACCTCTTGGCCCTTGTTGACTTGTATCTACGTGTTGCTAGATCTTCTACCTCTGGTCACACCATCCCCATTCTTCCAAACATCCTTGTGGCTTCTGCAAACTTTTTTCCACTCATTTTAACTCCTACCTTCCTGCAACCTTCTGCTCCCTAATGTTTGGGCCTGAAGAAATGGATGGTTCTCATTTTCAGTATTTGGAACCACAAATATTTGGGGTGAAACCAAAGAGAACAGTTTGGTCAACCCCTACATCTGCAGCTCAGAGCCTGGCTGGTGTGGATGGAGCTGTCTGATTTCAGCTGACTCAGCAAGCCCGAGAGGAATCTGTGCAAAAGCTTTTTTCATGGAGAGCAGCAGAATGAACATTTTCACTATTTTAGTGACCTCTGAGTCTAAGTGTCTGCTTCTTGCTGTGAGGGGTACTTCATTTCTTCTGTTCACCACAGACTATGGTTTCAAACACCCATTTTAAAGGCACTTCTGTATGAAGCCGTGTATGCAAATTTCCTCCGAATGTTTCTAAATGTGTATCTGAAGGAAACTATTCATTTTTTATTTCTTTATTTAGTATATCACCAAGATATCCTGTGGACACAAAGAATGAATATACAGGACATTCTAGTTCACAGGGCCCCTTTTGAAAAACAAGAACTGTATGTTGAGTATGCACTCTCCCATGATATAGGCTCAGGTAGCCACTTAGTGCTCCCTCTTTCTTGCAGAATCACCTCATTACTTTAGTAAAGGTCTCTGCAGTCCTCACTTTTCCAAAAGACAACTCCTGAAGACATGAGGATTCAGCCTAGATTCATTTAATCTAAATAGAGACACTTTATTAATGTGCCTGGAATAGCTTCATGGTTATCGGAAAGCTTTGTCTACAGAAACTGGAAGCATCTCCATAGAGTGATTGGATTTACATCTCAGAGAGGCCTCTGTGTCTCTCTTAAGTGGTTATATAACTGAGACTTCTGAGTGAGGTGCATTTGCTAAATATTGACAGACTCTTCCTGCCCAGTTCATGCAATCAGACACCAAAGGGGATAACAGCCTGGAAGGAAGCCATAAGCAGACAGCCTGGCATTTGGTTTCCAAGCATGTAACATGTCATCCCTACAGACTGAAGTTCTGAATCGCTCACTGATGCTGTTACATTCATTTTGCCTCTCACTCGGAATAGTGAGGATTTGCTGGCAAATCTCATTTTGGGAAGTGGGATTGCCTGCCTCAGGAACTCAGAAAACATGAGTCAGGTACCAGAAAAAATTGTGTGGCAAGTTTGAAGGTAAGGAGGTACTAAAAAAATGCAAAGGAAAGAGAAAAGAGAAGAAATGAAAAGAAAGGAAAAGGAAAGAGAGAAGAAAAGAGAGGAGAGGAGAGGAGAGGAGAGGAGGAGAAAGAAAACAAGAAAGGAAAAGAGAAAGGAAAAAGGAAAAAGAAAGGAAAAGGAAAAGGAAAAGGAAAAGGGAAAGGGAAAGAGAAAGAAAAAGATAAAAAAAAAAAAGGTTAGAATCTTCCGTATTTCCTTCTGGTTTCTGAGGCTTTTAAGTTTGACTAAGATTCATGTTTTCCGAGCCTTGTCTTGCAATAGCAAGGTCTGGAAACTTAATTTTCTTCAAAAGAAGGCTGAAATTCTTGTGTAATGAGTGTTTCCAGGAGCTGAGTCTTTAAGAAAAAAAAAAAAATAAATGAAATACTGTGCAATGTTATAAAAAATATTGAGGTCAGTAAGACTGGAGAAGATATGGTAGGCTGTGCCTCTGTGAGAGCAGTGATGATGAGAGGTATGGGGTGTCGGTCTGAATTTGAACTCTGTGCTTAAACTGAGTTCACATCAGATCAGGTCTGTAAAAATGTGAAATTTCCTTTTTCCTATATATTTAAAACTGAATTTTTCTTCACAATCCCACTTAGAAATCCCAACACTATAGGGTTTTTTACTATTTAAAGAAGAAAAGTCCTTAAAGTTGTGGTGCCCTACGTAGCTATCTCAGAACAATTCCTCCTCCAAAATTAATTGACATTGGAATGACGTTTATTGGATGTGTTTTTAATATTCCTTCCTCCTTTCTTTTTTTTCCAGTAGAAGTGGCCAAATCAGCTATCCTCACTCAGCTCATGTGTCACTTGTGGGTGGAAATTTACAGCTTCTGAAGTCTAGCAGGGTTTCAGGCAGTGAGAGAAGGAGTCAGGATGCAGCTGGGGAATCACGTCTAAGTGGCATCTGCTCTGAGCAGTGATGCACAGCCAGAGATGTACCCAGATGTGACCTACACTGCCTTGAACCCTACTCCACTGAGGACAAATTTTCTGGGGGAGGGAGAACAGAAGGAAGAAAAAGCAGTAGTTTAATGGAATTTCATTTTTCTGTCAGCAGTGTTCAGGAGTGCTCATTCAGATGGGAGAGACAGTAGTTCTGCAGTCACACAGTTTGTGGTTACATTCACCTTTATAGCACAGTATGTCTCCATAAACAACTCTTCCCTGGCTTTGATCAAACACTAAGTAGTAAACAGCACTTTAAACCTGCTCCAATGGGCAATAAAATTCTACTTTATTTTTTAATATATTGGATGAAGCAGCTTATTTGTATGTTTTGTACAATACTGTATAAGTGATTGTGGATGCTTTTGAGAAAAATTACATTGCATAAAAGCCCCAGAGAATCTCTTCGTGACCATTAGGATTGAAATGCGAAAGCTAGGAGAAGAAAAAACTAAAGGACAACAAATTATGGATCTTCATGACTCATGTTGTATCATCTGTCGTTTGTTGTTTTGTTTTTTTTAGATGATATTATGTGTATGGCTAATAAATTATTAAATTATTAAATTTGGGCTGAGGCATTATGGTAAATTTGAGCTTCAAAATTACCAGGCTGGTAGCAGTGTGTAAGAAGAGAAGTGTGAAAAAGGCATAAAGCATTGATAAAAAGACCCATGAGGAAGAATAGAAGGATTAAGCTATCACATAATTAGTTTTTTAGATATATGTTAAACCTCAGGACAGACAAAAACATTGGGAATTTTCCTGGAAAAAAAAAATCTCATTACCAAAAAGGAAAAAAATCCTGCCTGAAGAACAGTAGCAAGTGAAAAAAGGAACTTTTTTGTATTTTGGACTTACATGCGTATATGAAAGAAAAGAATCAAAATGAAAGTTAGGAGTATTGAAATATGCAAGTATTATTTCAGTCTGTATCTATTTGAGATGTGGCATTACCAGTATTTACCTTGTCTGCTTCATTTCTGTCTTTAAAACAAAGTCTTGCCTCTCCTGTTGAATCTCATTTCATGTTGTCTGTCATTACTGTCCTTATTACTGTCCTGGATGTATTTCCCAAGCTTTGGCCTTCTCCCAGATCTCAGGGTTTTATTTTTTTATTTTTCTGGGGAAGAGGGACTGCCTTTCATTATGTACTTTACATACTTGCGTATAACAGATCTCTAAAGGGTTTAATCCCTGAGAAAAATGCTGCCAAATTCTTTGCTGGTGGTCCAGCTCTAATCTCAGTTTTCAGTTTGGGACTTCATTCCTTGTTACAATTCCAACTTCTGGAACTATCTGAAGACTTTCCAGAAATTTTGTGGCCCCCGTGATGCAGAGCTACAGGAAAATGGAGATGAGAGAAAGGAAAAAGCTGAAAACGAATTAGAAAGGCTTGAAAAACTGTACAGAAGGAATGGGAGGAGATAAAATGATAATTCTTCCTTCTGGGACAAGATCATAGAATCATGAGATCATAGAATGGTCTGAATTGGAAGGGAACTTAAAGGTGGGCTAATTTTGATCCCCACAACATGGGTAGAAACACTTTTCACTAGATGAAGTTGTCCAAGTCTGCATTCAACATGACCTTGAATATTTCCAGGAAAAATGTTCCACTCTTTGCTGCTCCCTGTTTAGTAGAGACTACCACCTTAGCACCTCCCAGATCTTCAACAGTTGCAGCAAGTAATAGTAATAATAGTAGTGGCAGTAGTAGCAGTAATAATAGTAATGATAAGAACAGTTTATATTCTTTTCTGCAGAGCCCACCCATCACCAGGTCAACCTGAACAGGGCCTCTCTCTGTAACCTTCTGGGATCCTTCTGCATAGCGCCTTCATAATAGATCTAAATGTCCCATCCTATCTATCTCTGTCAAGTGAAGGCTGCATCACTGCTATTATGAAGGTTAAAAGTGAAGAAAGGAGCATCATGGCAATTATCATTCCAGGCACGTGGTGTAATTGTGCTGCTGGCTGCCAGCCATGTGGTTCTTGTGGCAGCAAACAGTACTTTCCCTAGCAGTCCCAACAGCTCTGTTTTCATACAGGCTAGGAAGGTTAGAAAAATCAATTAGCAATATGGGATGTTAACAAAAGCCAAGTCCAAATGTGAATTCAGAACCGCTTTTCTGAAAGATTAATGTATCTTTAAAAAACAAATGGACATTTGTATCATTTCTCAAAGCTGAATGTGTTTGCTGTTCTTACCAGAAAAAAAACAATGTTCTCACTCTGTACAGCAGTGCTGTCATTTTGCTGCCATACACTCATGCCATGGGAATCCAAGAAGCAATAGAAAATACTGAACTTATTATTATCCAAGAAAAATCACAAAAGCTAGACTAAGTCCATACGACATGGTGTTTAGGGAATGGACAGACATACCAACTCAGCTGAAGACAGAGGTAGAAATAATGTGTGGCTGTAGGATTTGTATGCCATATATACTGTGATAAGTATGCCTGACCACAGTGCCAAGTCCCAGGATGAAGAACTGGATAAGTGGGCTGACAAAACTCAGGTTTCAGAGTTAGACCCACTGCACAGTCAATAGAAACAGGGACAGGTACCATGGAAAGAGTCTAAGGAAGCTACTAGGCTGTGTAGGGATGTGGTCAGGAAAGCCAAGGCCCAGTCTGAACTGAAATTGGCTAGGGATGCCAAAAAGAGCAAGAGAGGTTTCTACACATAACCAGAAAAAGAAAGTCCAGGAGGGTGTTCCCCCTCTAGTGGGTGACATAGGAAAGCTGGAAACAGCAGACAAGGAGAAAGCTGAGGTGCTTAGGAACTTTTTTGCCTTGGTCTTCCTTGATAACTGCTCTCCACATGGCCCTCAAACATTTGGTCTGATCTTGGATGGGGAAAGCAATGCCCTTTCCACTGTAAGCAAAGATCAGGTTTGTGACCACCTGGGGAACATGAACATCCACAATGCTATAGGTCCCAAAGAGATGCATCCCAGAGTCTTAAGGAATTTAGCTGATGTAGTTGTCAGGTCACTCTCTATGATATTTGAAAAGTCGTGGAAATCAGGTGAAGTCCCTGGTGGGTGGAATAAGTTAACATCATGTCCATTTTTAAAAAGGGTAAAAAGGATGACCCTGGGAACTATCTGGGGAAGATCATGGAGCAGATACTCCTAGAAGCTGTGCTAAAGATCATGGAAGGCAGGGAGGTGATGTAGGAGAACATCAGTGGCTCTGAACAGCCTGGTCTAGTGGTTGATGACCCTGTCCACACCAGGGGGGATGAAACTAGATGGTCTTTGAGGTCCTTTCCAACTCAGACCATTCTGTGATTCTGTGAATCAGCTTGGCTTCACGAAGTGCAAATCCTGCTTGACAAACCTGGTATCCTTCTAAGATGGTGTTACTGCATCGATGGACAAGGGAAGAGCCACCGATGTCATCTATCTTGACTTCAGTAAGGCCTCTGACACAGTATCCCCAGGACATCCTTCTCTGCAAATCGGAGAGATAGGGATTTGATGGCTGGACTGTTCAATGGTCAAAGAACTGGGTGCAGGATTGAGTTCAGAAAGTAGTGGTCAACGGCTCAATGTTTGGAGGTTGATGATGTGTGATGTTCCCCAGGGGTCAGTACTGGAGCCAATACTCTTTAATATCTTCATCAGTAACACTGGCAGAGGGGTTGAGTGCAACCTCAGCAAGTTTGCTGATGACACTAAGCTGTGGGGTGCAGTCAACACACCAGAGGGACAGGATGCCATCCAGAGGGACCTAGATAGGCTTGAGCAGTAGGTCCAGGTGAACCTCATGAGGTTCAACAAATACAAGTGCAAGGTCTTGCACCTGGGTCAGAACAACTCCCATTACAAATACAATATGGAGGATGTAAGGATTGAATGCAGTCCTGACAAAAAAAGCCTGGGAGTGCTGGTGGTTGGCAAGCTGGACATGAGCTAGTGATGTACCCTCACAGACTAGAAGGCCTTCTGTATCCTGGGCTGCATCAAAAGAGGTGTGGCCAGCAGGTTGAGGGAGGTGTTTCTGCACTTCTACTCTACCCTGGTGAGGCCTCACCTGGAGTACCACATCCAGATATGGAGTCTGTAGTACTGAAGAGGCATAGACCTGTTGAAATGTGTCCAGAGAAGGGCCACAAATATGACCCAATGGATGGAACACTCCTATAAGGATAGGCTGAGAGCGGTGGGGCTGTTCAGCCTGGAGAAGAGAAAACTGTGAGGTGACCTGGTAGTGGCCTTTCAACATCTAAAGAGAAGCTCCAGAAAAGAAGGGGACAGACTCTTCAGCAGGATCTGTGGTGACAGAACAAGGGGAAGTGGTTTCAAGCTGAAAGTTTAGGTTCAAAAGGTATAGCTTAGATATAAGGAAAAAAGTCTTTCACAGTGAGGGTGGTGAGATACTATCACAGGTTGCCCATTGATGAGCTTGATGCCCTGTTCCTGGAGACTTTCAGGGTGAGGCTGGATAAGGCCCTGGGCAACCTGCTGTATATGTACCTGTTCATTATAGGGGAACTGGACTAGATGGCCTTTAAAGGTCCCTTCCAACTCAAGGAATTCTATCATTCTATGAATACCAGATTTCTAAGGTTTACTGCCCATATAGTGGTACCTTCAGCAAGTTGCCTTCCTTTTAGCAGTCTCTGATAGCAATAGCTGGCAGGGGAATTGTGAAGTTTAATGGAGTGCTTCACTATGCTATTGTTAGAGATGTCAAAAATTGTGAAGTATTATTACATTCGTTGTTATCTGACACAGTCTCTAAATAGTTTAATTGCATCTCTGTTTTCTAATATAAATATTTTAGTTCTTTCATTCAGTAATGCATGAAGTAAAATATAATCTTGCTGACCACATGCTCAATTTTAAAATCATATATAATGTATTTGTTAGATATTCATATCCTTTTCCTCACTGTCTCCTTTTCTCATTATAAGGAATATCATTTAGAACACTGAAAGTTACTCAAGATGTCCCGTGGGCTCACCTCTTAATTCTCCTACCTAGCCATATTATTCAATTAGAATTTTACTCCTTAGTAGGTGTTTTATATTTTAATGTGATGAACACTATCAAAACCACACTGGGCAATATGACAGAAAATGGACAACTCCCTAAGAAAGCAGTTCAACATTTCCTAAGCTGAGATCACAGTAAGCACGCAAACCACATCCACTCCAAAGACATTATTGCCACTTACAGAGCACATTGTGTGAAAGAGGACAAGAAAAATTGCCATCCAGTTGAGTACTTCTTTTGCCTGATGTTCTGCAAAGACAATAGCAAAAAATCAGGTCAATAGTTTCTGTCATTTATTGAAGTACGTGGAAATATTATTTATAGTGAATCAAGGGAAAAAAAATGAGTAGGTCAACCATGGACTCACGAGAATCCAGCCACAACTTTTCAGATCCCATTGTGCTGAGCAACGACTGAATGTATCCACAGAAGAAGTCTTGCTTTCAAATATAGAAATACCTGCTACCACAGAATTAATTTTCATTGGAAATGAGTAAGTATTATCTCAAGCACCTTTTCTGAAATTTGACTTATATCAATTTTCCTCTGGAGTCTGGGATCTGGGATTTAAAAAGTGTGGGATTAAGGGAGATAGGTACATACCTAATTTCAGGTACATACCCTTTCCTCCTTCATGTCATTGAGAAGTAAGGGTATGTTGAAGAGCTTGGCTAAAGCACCCAAAGAGTACTTCTGAAGTTTTGAAGGAGAGTGCCCTTGAGTTCTGGGCTTTTAAATGTGACTCAGTAAAGATAAGTTCACTATAAATTTGGCATGCTTTAGAAGAAATTCGCTTTGGGGAAAGTTTCATAGGAAGATCATTAACAGTTACCATCAGGAGGAGGTTGAATATTGTCTTGTCTCTCTTCGGAAAGCCTTTTTTTTTTTTTTTTTAATCAGAGAAGCATGCAAAAAAATAATAATAATAATAAAAAAAAAGAAACAAAGTTTTACATGTCTTTGAACCTCTTGATTACCATTAAAAAGAGCGTGGCCAGCAGGTCAAGTGAGGTGATCCTCACACTCTACTCTGCCCTGGTGAGACCTCATCTGGAGTACTGTGTACAGTTCTGGGCTCCCTGGTACAAAAAAGTCAGAGACCTCCTGGAAAGAGTCCAGTGGAGGACTACAAAGGCATGGAACACCTCCCTTATGAGGAGAGACTGAGAGACCTGGATCTGCTCAGTCTTGAAAAAAGAAGACTCAGAGGGGATGTGATCCACGTATATAAATATCTAAAATGCAGGAAGCAAATGGACGAGGTTGGACTCTTCTCAGCAATACGTAGTGATAGGATGAAGAGAAATGGCCACAGAGTGATGCATAGGAAGTTCCACAAAAATGTGCGTGGGAACTTCTTCACAGTGCAGTGACGGAGCACTGGCACAGGCTGCACAGAGAGGTGGTGGAATCTCTTTCTCTGGAGACATTCAAGACCTGCCTGGACACCTACCTGTGCAACCTGGTCTAGGGAGCTGCTTTGGCAGGGGGTTGGCCTCGATGATCTCTAGAGGTCCTATCCAACACTTACAATTCTGTGATTCTGTGATTATTTAAATAGATCACTGTCTCAAGACTCTTACAAAGTGCAAAGCCTCTTTCTATCTCAAAGGCTGACAAAAAATCATTAGGAACACAGCAAATTTCTGTAATATAGATCCAACCCTAATAATTTTTTATATATGACATTATCATGGCTGGATAGACAGCAGAAACTGTATGTGACAGCTAATTATCTTAATATTATTTGAAATTAAACTTTTTCTCCCTACTAATCACACATGTATAAAAGAGAGAGTATCAGGCTAGAGAAGGAAACACAACTAAAACTGAAATAAATAAAAGAGTTATTCCATTTATATACAGTATGATACAGATTGTCACTTGGCTTTGGCATCCCTGGTGCAATTATATTTTATTCAGTTCAGTAAAACAATCATTCCTTTAACTATAGCAAAGAGCAATTTACTGATTATCTATTTCCTAAAAGCATTGAATACTGAGTATTCTGTTCCATTTCCTCTCAAATATTCACATGCAATTAGATACAGGCTGTGGGAATGTGATGTGAACTGGGTATTTTGTTCTGAAACATGGCACTGTGCCTGCGCTCTTCCCATCTCCTTGAGCAAAGTTCAAGTGCCGAAATGAAAGGCATGTTTAATGCCAAAGGTGATTCAAGTTCAGGCCAAAAATAATTCCAGACGACTCAATTCAGAGTTCTTTTCCTTCTAAATATTTTTTGGGGAAATGGAAATACTGCCGGTGTTTGAGCTTGGGACGCTAATAGCAAAACTTCTTACAAGCTATTCAAATGTCAGCCACTATTGTGTATAAAATCCACCATACTCTGTGGAATTTGGAGAAGGAAGACAATAAGGAAACCAGATCTTTTGTTCACTTTTTTTTTTTTTTTCCAGAAACTCAACGCTTCTCTTCAAAATACAAGAATTCCGTGAGAGTATTCTCTTCCTATAAATTATTTTTGCCTTGCTTCCAGGGAACAAGTTGCCCACATAAATTGCTTTTACTGATGTTTGATTTTGAAGACAGCCTAGACAGCTTAAATGTGAAGATAAGAAAGTAGGGGTTAAATACTGAAAGTGAAATAAAGTATATAAAAAGATAATTTTACTTTTCTTGTGTACTGTTGCAGTGTACCCTTGAACCTTTCCTCCTCTCTCTTTTCTTGTTACATGGCTTCTAAGCCTAGTATTTTCAAACAATTTCTGAGCAAAGCAGATTTATTGCTCACAATGATATTTTGAACCATGGAGTCCAATGGAAATAAAACATGAAGCCATGGACTTTTTCCCCATCTTCTTCAATGTGAATTTTTGGGTAAGTCATTCCATCTGAATAGACTTTGAAGTCAGAATAGCTCTGGAGACAATAAGTGATACGTGATATAGATTGACCATGGTCCATGGAGGGCCCTCAGAATTAGATTCACAGTTCTGAATTAGATTAAACAGTACTGTGTTGGAGTCACGAAATGGACTGACAAACCAATTTTTCCTCTAGCTGCCTGAGAAAGTTCTTAGTCAAGGCTGGATATCTGAAGTTTTCTGAACAATTTATTTGTATCTGTGCAAAGGAATATTCAAGCACAAAAGTGAGGGGAAAAAAAAAAAAGAAATAGACTTTTTTAGCAGTTCCTTCTTTAGCAAGGAGAGATGGAACATTCTGCATACCTGAATAGACTTTGACTACTTATTTTATCTGAAATGCAAGAACAGAGGGAATCCAAAGGCTTTACACCACTTTGACTGCAGTAAGATGTGAAAATGAAAAGTTAGTGAACTGTAATGGGGAATTAATTCCTTCCAAGCTTTTTGAAGAAATGCCCTGGCAGGCTTCTTGGGAGAGAGAAAATCAGAAAGCTGGGTGGGCTGAACAAAGCAAAAAATGAAATGAACTTAACTAGACCTGAACAGAAGATATAGAGGCAGCAAACAAAAATGTTTTTGGTTTGACTATACTTAATAGAGGCAGAAAGATGAACAGAGGGATGATGTGTGCAATGCTACTTGAAAACAGACTGGTCCTGAAGCAGCACCAGATGGCATACAGTTGAGTAGGTCTGAAGGACAGTGGGGATTTCTACCTTTGCTGACACCAGAAACGTCAGCACTGGGACCAAGAATCTTGCAGCAGGGTGTTGCAAGGACAGCCATTTCCTGAAAGAGCCCAGCTCTGAGATTAATGCCACGGGGGTATAGCAGCGACACCACTCACACTGACACCCCTAAGATGGTTACATCTATGCTACCTCCTGCAAGGAGATGTTGAGATGTTTAATGTCATGCTAAGCCTGAGTAAAAATGCAAGTGGGCTCCCATCAACCCCAGTGAAACCTGCCAGTTTGTGTGCTGGAACTGCCTTGCTTCTGGCTGACTAATGTGCATCTCTCTTCTTCTTTGAGACGTACTGTCAAAGGGTATCAGCAGGGAGACCTGTGAGAAAGCTTTATAAATAATAACACATGAAAGAAAGATAGAAATCTGTTCAGAAAAATGGAATAGTGAGCACAAAACAACAATTCATTAAAAATGTATGACTGGAGTAATAAGACTAGCTTTGTTTTGGCATTGGCAGCCTACAGGAAAAGAAAAAAAAATAGAAGGGGAGAATCATATTACAGAGATGAAAAGCAAGGGAGGCAGAAAGGATTAAATAGATAGCTATACACTTTCAGTTTTAAGGATTATCATCGAGGACCATAGAAATCTGAGAATATATTAAAGATCAGAAATGGCAAATGGGGCAGTTGGATGATGAAGAATTAATTAAGAAAAAAAAAGATAAAGACACAAACTGTTCTTCACAGAGAACAGAAAAAAGGAGTGTGAAATCTGCTGACTTTGGAGAAATCAGCAGCTGTATCTCCTTGCTAGGACAGAGCCTAGGGAGAAGAGATGTGAGCAGCTGTTTGGAGGCTCTGTGCAGATCGTATCACAGTGTTGCCGTCAAACTTCAGAGTTTCCAAACCTATTGCAGTCCTTCAGAAAAATGCTTCCCGGTGTTTGAGATCTGAGGCCCCCTTCAGGAAGACGCAGACACCCACATCCTCATCCTGAAGGCCTACTAGGTGTTGTGCCAGGTGTTTTCCTATTGGCACCTCCTTAGTTAGCCTTTCCTACCTGCTGCAAGGAGGCCTGGGGAACTAGTGAAGGTATTTCCTGATTGCAGTATTTCCTCTGAAATTTTTAGGACAAAAAATGAACCAATTTTTTTAAGAAACAGAAAAAAAATTGTTATTCCTATTTCCTTAATAGAAGGTCCTTAGGATTCTCTAGCCTGACCTTGGGCATACTACAGGCCATGATACTTCTGCACTAAGCACCTTATGTCTCACAGTGCTAATTGGCATTTCTCATTAGCTCTGCTCCTGAGCTTTATGTCTCTCTTCTGTTTACTTCTGCCTATCAGCAGAGCAAAGCAGGCAGACCAATTTTACATGGCACAAAATCGGCTTAGAAGGAATTGGCCACAAAACCCAGATTATAGCTACTACTGTGAAGTGCCAACTGATGGTCCCAAGAGAACTCCTTCAGCCACAGTCACTACTAGTTTGTCATGCTTCCTGGTGCTTTGAATGGAGCAGATTAGGACTCAAGGCTTCCTGGTAGGTTTGTCTTGCTCCTGTTTCCTGTCCAAAAGAGCCCAGAAACCAGCAGCCTCCCCCTCCTGCCTCCCCAGCACCAAGAGCTGAAGTGACTGGGCATTGTTGAGAGAAGCGACCTCTGCTCACTTGAGTAAGCTTGTGACAGATGAAGCCATGATACCAAATGGTCTGGAAAATAGTGTCTGTCCTTTACAATTCTTTTCCCTCAGAAGAGCATAGCACAGCAGTGCTCTTTGATGTCCTCTCCTTCACACAGCTCCATTCATTTCCAAGTTTTGTCAGAATGGTAGATGAATATTTTCTTAATTAAACCAGAGCCAAAATCTAACTTTGTTCTCATGGACTGAGATAAAAACTGAACGATCAAGGCTAATAAAACATTACTTTGGTGTGAACTTCAGAAATGAGCTAGCTTGGTTTCAAAATACCTCAGTAATTCTTTGAATGGATTACAGCATCCTGTAAGAGAGAAAACAAACTAAGATCTGCCTTGGCTAGGTTTACTCCATGTGTCATGTTTTACAATCCTATATTTAGCCAAACCCCAGGTTCACAGTGGTCAGGTTATAGAAATAGCTTAAATGTAGATCTGGGAGCTGAAGTTATGTGGCTTTGAGTTGACACTGAACTGTCAGTGTGCCAGACTGGGGACTGGAGAACAGAAGTACAGCAGAGACCAAAAACTGCAGCAGCAGTGCCTGTCCTTAAATCTATCCTAGTGATGCTCTTATGATGCAATGGCACATACAGCCTTGTCTGGCTGAGGGATGTTCCCCATCCCTCCATACGCTGCTCCCATAGCATCCCACTTCACTCCTCTGAGTCTTCCTGGTCGGCACGAGGCATTACATTACTCAGTATCCAGATAGCAGATGACAATAGTTAGGAATAAGTGGAGAAGAGCATGACTGTAAAAAAATACAGGTCAGACACTCCAGTTTAAATCTGGCCCCTGTTTTGCTGCATATGTGAAGGTACCTCTTCCACTTAGAATTATTACTGCTAAAATAAGAAGGCAGGTAAGTGGCAGGGGACCAAGGTTCAGTTTTGTGCCACAAGTTTAGAAGGGTCAAACCTACTGGTTGTTACATACAGAGCAGTCTTCTGAGCCAGCTTTAGGACCTCAGAGCATCACTGTAATACTTTGCTTACAGTTTTACTCAGTTATTCCATGTAAACGTCCAGAAGCTTTTCCAGACAAAATCAGTAGGTTTCCTTGTTATGTTTACTGTAGTGACATTTTCTTCATACAATAAGGAAAAAAAATAAATAATATCAGAACTCCTAAGTCTCCTTCAGCTAAAGCTCATTATGCACTAGGAGCTTGGTTCAGAACTGTTTCCTGAAACCCCTCCATCTCTGCTCTGCTCTCTTCAGCATGACTGCCTGTGAGAAGCATATTTGTTATCCAGAAAGTTTTAGCTAAAATTGGAGTAGGCATTTTTGAGCCAGGAATATGAAAAATGAGAAGTATCCCTTTCAGGATTTTTTTTTTTAATTATTTTTAATTATTTTTATTTCTAGTTGTGAGGAAGGGAAGGAAAAAAAGGAAGGAATTAAAATTCTGTGTCTTAGTTTATCCTAAATTGAAAAAAAAAAAGCCCATATTATCATCACAATTATTTAACACCTGACCCAGGAGGCTGGATGATTCATTTTGATGCAATCTGCAGCAAATATTTGGACCTCTGAGAACATCTCAAATACCCAGTAGTATTTAAAAATAGCTCAGAACTGGTGGAGTTTGTAATTACTTTTGAGATCTCTGGTAGAATTTGTACATTCTGCTAGATAAACTGCTTTTAAGCTCTGATTTCCTCAAAGCTTACTAAAATAGAAACTTAGAGGACTGTGCTTAAAGTCTGGTACTGATGCCACCCATGTAAATTTTATAGTCAAGTTTGAGTACAATGAAATGAATCTGTGATTTATTCGCATACCTGTGAAATAATTGCCAGACATTTAATTGCACAATCTTTGCAGCAATTAATTATTTCATCAGATCTGTGTATAATCAAGAAGGAAGTCAGGGAAGGAAGGCTGTCTTGCCTTTTCTGTTGCCTTTGGAAATGCAGCAATTAGTACAGACAGAGACTCATGAATAAATAAAAGTTAACTGATGGTCTCTCATCTGTATGTATTTATGATTTAAAGGAAGTAAATGATTTAGACCCAAGTGAAAGTCTGCATTTTGACAACCTCTGAAATATCTCCAGTGAACTTCCAGCTCTACCAGTCCAAAGATTCCAGCTCTGCCAGTCCAAAGCAATAAATAACTATTTGAATATTATATTACTTTCACTCGAAACATTTGGCTATATCTCAATAACTTCATTTAAATAAATATTTCTTCCTTTACGTTATGCCTTCTCAGAGAGAAGTAGGTAAGAGACGCTCAGTTTACTGTAGGAAAACCATACGTTGGGATAACAGCTCCCGTGATCTTAAACTGTGATAGTTTCCCTTCCAGTGAGTTGTGGTGGAGAGTTATATTCCCAGGGGGGATACAGGAGTTCCAGGTCTGTCTGCATTCTGCTCAGAGACAGAAAGCTTCTCACTTATATTTTGGGTCCAACCAGCTAACAGAGGCACTCATGGAACAGGCATGATGTGTCAGCTAGTGATGTCCTGACACTCCCTTCCTCCTTCTGCATCTTGGCCTGTGAGGGACCTGAGAACATATTTGAATCTTTACTGTTAAGAGAGAAACTTAGGAATGTTCTTGGATGTTTTGATAATCAGAACTGGATTTCGTGACACGTTTTGTCAAGTTGGGGCCTAAGATCATTTAGCTGTTACCAACAGGTCACACTATGTACAAACCCTGCAGTGGGGACCTGGTTCTTTGAGGATCAGGTCATCATCATTCCCAAATAACTGAAGGAAGGAATGCTCAGATTATTCCAGGACTAGAGTTCTAATTTTCCACTTTGTGTCTTAGATGCAGGCAATTTTGTGTAAATATAATAAGGCATGGAAATATACCATAATGATTGAAAACATAAATATTTAAGATGCTTATACTTTAGAAGTCATTTGTCACAGTAGGGGAGTTACAGCCAATTTTTACATCAGTACAGACTGTCTAGAAACTGATGGCATGTTGAGGATAGATGTTCATCTCACATTGCTCCAAACTAATGCCTTGAAGTGAGCAGTTTGCTAGATAAATCTTTTTTATCATCTGTTTGTTTTGACAACATTACTCCTTTCATCTATAAGCTCTGTCTGCCTGTCCTTTGTTAAATTTACTGGTGGAGAAAATAAAAAAATCTATTACTCCCCCGATGACCTCTTTGTTACATTAAAAGGAAATGCATATTCCCATGGTTATGTAAGGTGGTGGGCACATTTGAGATCTCAAAACTACCAAGTGCCAATTCAGTGTTGCTTGCACCAAATATGCAACCTGTAATTCACTGTATTTCACTAATGTGATCAATGTAGCAGTGGAGCTGTGCAAGTGAGAAATCATAGTGGTGGTAACCAGTGTCTTAATTTGCTTGTGGTGTTCTAAAAGAAGTGATCACTGTCTATTTTTAACAAATGCAGAGGGAGATGTTGCAGGATGGGAAAAAATCAGAAGAATGAACCCTCTCAGGGCACTCAGCTTGGCGCTCACAACTTGTTGATAGCCAGGCCTGGAGCTGAGAGATAAAACAGTTGCCCCAAGTGAATGGGAGCATCCTTGTGCTTCCCATGGCTGTGTCACTTCACATCACTTCCTCTCCTGGTGAGTGGTGACAGATGTATTTCCTGTTTACATTTACTCTGACCATTTCCCCCAGCACTTTTTTTCTGTCTGTGTAGTTAGTTCCATCTGTGTACTGAATTTCAGGAAGCAATTCTGTACTGCGTGAATGGCAAAGCACTGTCACGGGTTGCCCAGAGAGGCTGTGGGGTCTCCTCATGGAGATCTCCAAAAGCTGAATGGACGTTGTCCTGGGTTTTCTTCTGTGGGTGTCCCTGCTTGAGAAGGGGTTGGACCCAGTGGTCCCTAACAACCTCAGACATTTTGTGAATGCCCAGTTCTGCACAGCTTCTACATTCATGGCTGTAGTTGGTGTTCTCAACATTCATTAGCAAAGAAAGTGTAATTTCTTTTTTTATTTTTTTTTTCATTATGGCTTCCCTTCCAGTTATTTTCTGTCCTTTCCCTTACCCTTTTCAACACACTTTTCCCCCACAACTTCCATTCTAACTAAGCAAACCCCAAAGCACTGCCCCCACCTCATTCCTATGGAAATGGATGCCTGCTGTGCAGCTGTTGATTGACTTCTCTCTTGCATGGTCTCATGACTGGGCACACGTAAAATGATGCAACTGGAAATTAGATGGAAGAAACGGCGCAGTCTTCAAACTTCTCCTTCCCTTTCGACTCAACCTACTCTTTCTGAGCCAGCAACATAGTGATCCTCTCCTTCCCAGCAGTGTATCCATATGCACTTTTGTAAAAATATATATACATAGTTTTCTTGCTCTATTCAGTTCACTGAGCAGTAGGATACAGGAAAGAAACATTTCAGATGCAGTAAACTCCCTTCCTGTGTTCTCTTTCCTACATAAACCTGTAGATAATAAAACAGTCTGTTATGATCGTGGTAGAAATAAAGTCCTGCTTATGCTGCTGTTTGCTACTGCTCCTTGGAGTACAGATCATGTACTTGCAAATAATATATACTCCAGAGAGAAATCATTAAAAATTCTTGCTAATTATTATTCATAATGAGGTTACTTGACTAACTGTGGGTATGATGAAACATTTCTTGTATAGATTTTTTATTTTATTTTTTTTTATTTTAATTTTTACTTTTAATTTGCTGTTTTCGTCTGTGTAGATGACATTAAGGACATAAAACTGTGGAAATTTACCAGCGAAAAAGTCAGAAGTTCACTCAGCTGAAGACATCAGGCATACACCAAAACCAGAAGCTGATATACTGAGCCTCCCACTGAATTCAAAGAAATAAGACTTCAACTAATCCATTTAAGGATATGGATCCCTATACCCCTAACGGATGCCTTCCACTATGTTCTATGTCCTTAACTCTTACTGAGGTCAATACCTACATTTACTGCTTTCCTTGAGATGATTCTCACTCTGCCATTCAGATTAGACTCTCCTCTGTGTTTCATACAATCATAGAATGATTTGCGTTGGAAGGGACCTTTAAGATCATGGAGTTCCAATCCCCCTGCTATAGGCAGAGACACCTCTCTCTCGACCAGATTTCTCAAAGCCCCATTCAGCCTGACCTTGAATGCTTCCAGGGAGGGATCATTCACAACCACATTAGTATTTGATCTGATTTGATTGATTAAAGAATTTATTTTGTTTAAGTTCAGCAGCAACATGCCTTGAAGAACAAGTGAGACTAAGCAGTCAACCTCTTAGCTCACATATTAGTTCTCAGTCCCTTTTTCTCAGCTGCTAATCTCCAGGCCATCTACAGGGTTGTTGTGTTAGTGGAAGTTAAACCAGACGTGGATATGAACAAGGACAGAATCATGGAATCTCAGAAGGGCTGAGGTTGGCAAGGATATCTGGTCCAAATATTGCTCAAGCAGGAACACCCAGAGCAGTGTGCACATCCACATAGATTTTCGAAGGAGGACTTCACAAACTCTGTTCAATCTGTATCAGTGCTCAGCTATCTGCACAGTAAAGACACAGGTAGTGTCACATACACAGACACAATTAATGAGACTTGAAGGTACACACTTAGGTTAAGTGGGGAATAGCTATTCCTTACAGTGACTGTATTTTTAATGATTAAATAATATTTGATCAAAAAAGGAGAAAGAGCTTGGCTGAGTCTCAAGTCTTATTGTTTGGACTAAGGTTCAAATTCCTACACCAATAATTACTCAGAGAAAGCGGAAGGACTTTTATAGGAAACACTGAAAGACAATCATCTAAGAGTGGAAAATATGCTACTAAACTTCTCAACTGGGAAATGTGGCATCCAGGTCCAAAGCTCTGGTCTGGATATGGGTTTGGGGCTGGATGTCCTGACCTCATCAGGCACTCTAACCATAACATTTTGGCTTTTCTAGAAGAAGGATAAGCATCTCTTTTTCTCTTTGGTATTTCAACCAGAAATTCTATCTTACCATGGAAACTTTTCATAAGAAAATTTTATCCAATTTGGCGTGTTCCCAAGAAAATCTCCATTTCAACAAACTGGCATTTTCCCGTGATAACCTCTGTTTCTGGAAAATATCCAAATAACACTACTACTTGACACCTGTTTAAATTGCTACATATTGAATCAAGTGGTCCACGTTACCATGGAACACCATAGCATTCTCTGTTGTGAGATATTTGGAAAAAAAGACTGCTGTATCAGAGGGGAATTTTTGTTGGGAGTCTCTCTTTTGCACTGCCAAAGAGCACTGAGAGCAGGGTGAAGGCTTAGGAATGATTACACCATTAAACATGAGAAGTTCCCACTAAATGAACAGTAACCTCAGACTTTGATTACCCAAAACAAAGCATTGGCAACAAAGCCTTCCCAAAGACGTATCTGTCCTTTTCTCCTCTCACTCCCACATAACCTTTCCCACCTTCACCCACCCTTGTGACAAATTCTACTATAGAATTTAATCTTGTGATGAACTGAACTAAGGAATTTGAATTCTTTTAAGAAAAAAAGTCCAACATATTTCTATGAATGTTTCATTTGTCTCAGCTTCGTAGAAAGTTCTATCTACACAAATGTAGATGTCCAGCAATGGGTTAGGAACAACTACAGATTTGAAAAGAAGCAAAGTATCCTCATAGGAGCCATCCCAACTGGTAGTGGTTTTCAGGATGGCTGAAGGTCAAAGACTGATTTGCTCCCACCTCAAGTAGGTATTACTTTGAAAACCTGTTTCAGTCTAAGCTTGAAGACTAGATTCAAAACCCAACAATGTTCGTTGGAATCTCTTTTACTGACCTCAGGATTTCTGGTCTCTAAAGTTACTTTGTTTTCTATTCCATCATTTCAAAATAAAACCAATTTATGATCGCTTTTTGTAGGACAGAAATAGCAAATCTCTGAGGATATTTTCCTGTTTGCCTCAGAGATCACAAAGATTTCTTAATTGGATGTAAACTTTGACATTCAGATTCATTACTTCTAATTTAAATCTCTAGTATCTTTAGATAATTAATGATTGTGCATGATTCATCTCAGCTACCTTAGATGCCTGCTTTGGGATGAGAAGAAATGCAACCCAGACGTCACTGATTCTACTGGTCGCCTCTCCTATGACCATTGCACAGGAATTCTCTTCCAAGTGGTGGAAGGAGAAAAAAAAACATCTTTTCATGGTCATATTAACACTTGTGCCCTGGAGCTCTTAACAACTTCATGACTCAGACAGCATAGCTTCAAAGAGCTGAGGCCAGTCTGAAATGCTTATTTTCTCTCTGTTTATGCACATGTACACACAGAGTTACTTAAAATGCATACATGCAGAAAGTCAGTTTTCTAATTCTCCATTGCAAATGCTGGACTCCTTGACATTGGTACCCTTTTGAGTCACTTCTGTGAATGCTTACTGTTGCTCTATGTTCTACATCTGGTTTGCACAGCTGTGAATAGCCACACTTAGCATAGGGCGGAAGAGAACCGACTCATCCAGACTTTTATTGTATTTTATTGAAGACTTTTTCTCCCCTCAGTGCATAGCTAAAGAAAGGACTTTCCAGCAGTAATCAAAATGCGTATTCAAACCAATGAAAATCTGAGGAGAGAAACATTCTCACTGACAGCAAAATGTGTGACTAACTCAGGGCAGGTCCGACAAACACGTCAAGAATCATAAGATACGTAACTGCAGGTGAACTTCTTTTCTCTCCCATTTCAACAGCTACAAATTAAATGTAAATGGCTTGGTTTTTTTCGCTTTAAAAATCCCATGTAACAAGTATTGACTGTATGGCAGTTGGAGGCTAATGTTTTCTATTTGTTCAGCACAGCATATGGAAGATAAGCAATGACACGGCAGGATGTGGTGCTGTGGAAAGACCCCCCGCCATTTCCAGCTGGTACCCTGGATCAATGTAAATTCATTGACCTCTCTGCCATGGCTGTTAATGTGACTTCTTATGATGAGGGTTCCTATTCACTGAAAATGGGACTCTGCTCTTCAAAGTGACATATTCAGTAGTTTTAGGATGTCCCACTGAGCAAGAAATAAATGAATGATTCTTCCATAGTTTGTTCTCTTTCTCCCTGCTGGTGAGATAATTACAGTTTTAAATTACTGTTATTACCTTAATGACTTGTTGCTTGGTGAGGAGAATAAGATGAGAAGCTTTATATTGGTACTGGCAACGAGCAAGTGTTCAGTCCATCTTTGGTACTGGAAGCAGCAGGGACATATTTTGGTCAATGAGAAAGTCCCCATGGTTTTGGACCTTCATGGTTTCCCATTCTCTAAGAATTCTTCAGTGGCAACTCAAAATGCAGAAGTCTAGATCTTTTATATAATATAAGCCTTTTCTGCTCCACAAAGTTAAATGCTGAGCAACTCAACTCCTATTTAGGAACTTTACTACAGAAGCCATCAAGATTCTGTGATGTTGGTAATAAGACTTTACAAACTCTTGTCAGTATGTTTAAATTTGGGTCAATAGTCAACAGCGAGACAATAAGGTAAGCACAGAGTAGTGGTCTGCAGAGCTGTGAAGTAAAAAAAACGTCTTTGTGCCCTCCTGTTTGGAGGAAAAGTCGCAGGAGAGTAAAGTGCATCATAAAAGCTCAGTGAGAAATGGCAAAATTTGGGTAAAGAGGTTCAGGTACAAAAATATGAACATGGTACCTTTTTCAAAACACAAAGAGTTTAACATTTGAGTTTAACAAGGGTTAACTTGGTTCTTGACTGGTTTGTTTTACAGCTAGGATGTCTGTGCCCAAATGCAGTGAACAGTCCCATGGAAATTATCATTTCTCTCCATTGACTATGGAGAAAAACTGAACTGCTCTACCACAGCCTCTAAACTGCAGAACTAGGTAAAATAGCATTTAATATAGCAAGAAATCTAACAGAGGTAGCTTATGGAGAGGGGAATAGGATGTATGCTAGCACTTAGCTCCAACTCCAGGCAAAGACCATGCTGTCCCTTTTCAAAGTAAACATTACTTTTCACCGCAAGTGAAAAATGCACTGCCCTTACAGCTCAAATCTCATGACAACTCCCTGCAATGATATGTGGATAACGCTTCAAATGCAGGAAAGGCTGAACTCTCTGGGATACTCACTGGCAAGTGCAAAGCTTCTTTCTGCCCATGATTTTCTGCAAAGAGTACAAAGTAGGATAACAAGTGGCTTATTTCCAGTTAAGAACCTGTAGCACTTGAATCATTGCTGCCTGTACTAAGTCTAAACCTGAAGGATGTTGTTTTTTTTTTTCTTTTAAGAAAGGTATTGTTATCACTAATTATTGAAATACCTCAGTCTCAGTAATCTATCTATCTATCTATATAAATACATATATTTCCCTGAGGAGAGACCAAGAGTTAAGCACGTGGATATTTCTCTGTCACACTGCTTTATTTGTTACTTTATTTCTTCTTGCTCTTTCCAAAGTCCTTTGGGAAGGACTGGATGCATTTCCTTGGACAATAAGGAAGAAGCTTGAAAGTATGAGGATAAAATGAAATGCTCTTCATTCAGAAGGTTAATTCACAGTAAGAGTGAGTGGAGTACATCCTAAACATATAAATATCAATGAGACCTCTCTAAAATGTCCTGATATGCAGTTGTATGTCATTTATCAAAGGTGTTAAATAGACAGCTAAAGTGAGAAGAAAAAACCTTAATCTGAATAAAGTAAAAGTCACAGATCAAACCTTATTAACACCTGTCACTTACAACACCCACACTGGAGGAAAAAATTAGCACCTCCTGACACAAATCCCACGTGTAAAAAAAGTAACGCACAAGTAATGCACACAAAAAAGTACAAAAAGTGAAGAATATTAAAGCAATCACTCCAAAGGAGGATTCATCTCCCGTTCCTAACTAAGCATGAAGAAAAAATAAAGTGCCTACAGAGAAATTTTATAGGCAGAAAAGCAGTTGGGTACACTAGGGAACACAGTTAAAGCGTGGAAGCTGTGAAGAACAGATAAAGAAGGACTCAGTTTGATCAAATGTGGATGAATAAATATCAGTGAACTGAGATATAATGGGTACTTAGATGAGTAATGGGGCTAAACACTGATTTAAAACCAGGCGCCTGTTTAGAAGGAAATCATTTCTTTCAAAGTACCAACAGAAAGCAAGGCTGAAGCCAGAACAGTGACAAATACCTCTGTGAGAGAAAGCCCCTGCAGTACTCTGGTTGGCTAGAGATAATGCAGGCAAATAATTTTAACGTCATGAATTTAAGATATGTGTGCGTTTGATTTTCTCTTTCCTCCACTACAGGTCAAAAGGACCAGTGTTTGCAATCATGTTGATGGTAATAAAAGATCAGAGGAGAGCTAGGGAAAAGGAGAACTGTTTGTGTCTAATTTACTGTGAGGTGAGGGAAAACATAGTGATGAGCCATGCAGCTTCATTACGCCTCTTTGTCACAGTACTGCAGTGCTAGCAATAGTGATGTCTGGTCATCTGTTAACTTTTGTTAGCTCTAAATATAATTCTACCTCTTGCTAGTAGCGATGAGTAAGTCTCTGAAATCCTCCTCCAGTCAGTAGACACCTTAAGGATTGTTCTAAGGGCACCCCACCTCTGCTCATCACCCTGTTTTCATGGGCTTTATCAACCCCAGTGCAAGCACCACTCACTTATATTTATTTGAGTATGGGGACCTGACATCTGCTGCGGATGACCTTTCCTAGCTTGGTGTGGCCCTGTTTGCTGACAGCCCCTCATCCAGGGCTCAGTAGCTCCTGGTCATGTGTTCCAAGGACACATGTGTACTTGTGTGCATGTGCATATATATGAAGTGAGAGTTACGATCATATTTTTTGCTGTGGCAATTACAGATGCTGCAGCCTACTCACTCTCTCTGTCTTCCCTTCTCCTACTCCTACCCCTTCAGGAGCTAGAAATACTCCAGAGACTGCAATAACCTACGCCAGTTGGGAATGGTGCCAAAGAGGCTGTTGGCTGAGAGTAGCTGGAGTCTGCTTAAGCATGGTCTTTCATACCCTTTGCACGACCCTCTGAAACCCTGGGGGATTAATGCCCCTCTGAGCACCATTATACCATCTGTCAAAGAGCTCCCCACACGAGGGAATGTCTCAGTTGGCCGCGGGAGCTGGAGGCTGGGCAGCACAAAGAGCTCTGTTCACTCCCTAGTGGAGGATTTTAATTTTCAGGCTTGCTGCCTGCATATCCACAGTGCAAAATGTTCAAAGTGACTACTTCCTGGGATTAGGAATTAAAACAAACAAGTAAACAGAGAGGCAATATTATCTTGTTCCTACCCTACAATTAAAAACATTTTTATGACCTGAAAATTATACGCCAACTGATTTTGGCAGTGCTCTCTCAGCTAATCTGCTCCACACATACATGCATCTGTCTTCTTATAGCATTAGCTGTCACCGTGGGATTCTGTCTTTATTTTCTTCAACAGATTTTTAGTGGGTTCTTCAGCCCCTAAAAATAAATATGTTCTTGTGGGGGACATGTTTGCCTTCTCAGCTCCCATGTGCAGGTTGCTGGATGATGCTTGCTGGTGGTGTGGAGATTTATCTCCCAGAGCTCTGTGCAGACCTGCCATGTGGCAGAACAGGAGTGAGAGCCAAAGATGTATTATAGAAGTTGCTGCATATTTTCAACAAGGGGAGCACTGCCTTTTCTGGAAATATGAGGACTGATCTTGCTTATCCTTCTGCATTTGACATGGAAATGGTCATCTGTTGCTGGTCACAGGGTCTTCTACACTAGGACTCCCTTGATATCAGGGGTCTCAGGACCAGGTCAACTGAAAAACATGGAGAAAATGAACAGACCGAAGTCACTTCATACGTACCTGTCTCAGGCTCATTCCTTTTTGCAGTCGTCTTCATATCCCTCTAAGTTTGGGCCTGCAGAACTCAGAACATTCAGACACAGGCTACTAGCTCTTCAGCACAAACTGGGGCCAACTTACGCATTTAGTGGATTTATTTTTATTTACTAAACATGAAATGTTGGCCTTCATGAAGAGCTCTGAATCACTGAATCACAAAAAAATCTAGGATGGAAATGTTCTGGAGATCATTTAATCCATTTTTTTCTTGAAAGCAGGGCCTTAGATTAGTCTATTTGTGGCCCTGCCAAGTCTTCAAAATTTCTAGTAAGGAGTATAACACTGTTTCTTTAGGAAATTTATTTCAGTGTTTAATTGTTCTTACTTTTCATATCCATGTGAAATGTCTTTCAGAGCTTCTTGTGTCCCACACCTCCTGTCCTGTCACTGTGCATCCTTCTGAAGAAAGTACCATGATCTTACATCTGCCAGATACTGGAAAACTTGGATGAGATTCCCCTAAGCCTTCCCTACTTGAGGTTAATCAGGCCCATTTCCCTTAGCATTTCTTTACACATCAAGTTCTCCGGCCTTCTCATCATCTTGGAAACATGGATTCTATCCAGATTTAAATGGTTCTAATGGACATCTAATAGCAATGGTCTTCATTTTGTAGTCATCTAAACACTTAATTCCCATACTGGGTGAGGCACGTAATGCTACCATAAGCTGTGGAAAACACCTGTCTTCTCCTTTGTAGAGCCTGAGGCACCTTTGCAACAGTGCTATAGGATGTTTCTTTAGCTGTAGGGCCCATTGTAAGTTTGCAGGGGATCAGTTCTGTACTCAGGTCTCTGAGGATTCTGGGCAAGTACACAGTCATCTGTGTTAAGCATGCTTACATACACACACGCACAACTAAAGTCTCTTGGAAAGTTGGTTTAACTGATCTGTTTGGAATGCTTAGGCCATATGGTCCTGATTATTTATATAGATAAGTGTGTGTATTTTTCTCTGCCTAAAAATAACCAGACTCAGGGAAGGAAGATGCTTTTGTGTAAATTATTTAAAATGGGAAGGCTGTTAATCCCTTGAGAAAACCCTTAGTAGTGTTGCAGCAGTACCAGGAAGCCCCTGAGACATGGGGTGTGGGGCCTGGATGCTTAACCACGCTTCTATCATGTTCTTTTACAGCCTTTGTGTGACCACCCTGGCTGCTCCCTCTTGATCTGGTGCACATTCCTGCAGAACAACTGATGAAACACAGCTGCAGGGCAAATAAAACTCATGGCCTTCCATGTTGTGGCTTCTTTCTTCCCTCCATATTCTCAGTTCTCGGCAGTTCCCTTAAAACTCTCACTGACTGTGGCTCTAATGGAGTTGGAAGGCTGAACTCTAACATATATAACTGCTCAAAGCATAAGTTGTGTTGTCAGAGATTTATCTAAACTGCCTAGAACCTCGTGCAAAATGAGCAATGGGGTTGTATATGGTAAAGAAACTCAGTCCTAAGTTCAGTTGCTCTACCTAAGATGTACACTGGGTCCTTGAATAGGCTTGAAGAATATGGACCAGGCTCTTCTTCTGATTCTTCTTTGTGTGCTTTGAGGCTGCTGTCTTAATCTGGGCACAGTGGTGCCCATTACTTCTTGCAGCCACCATATTCCATCTGTCCCATTCTTGACTGGTTATGCTGCACCTTGGCATAAACAAAACTTGTCATAGCTGCCTTTTATCTGAGCCTGTTTGTTGTTCTTGGCAATGACTTGTCCTAGAAACTGCACCTTTGCCGATGGACATCATGAGGTTGAAAGCACTAACACTTGCCAAAGTCTCAGATGTATGAAATGATGGAAAATGTGCATACTGTTCATTTTAGGGAAAAGTTTAGGAAAAATAAACAAACCTTTAATCTCTCCTCAGTAACAGCATCCTTCTTTGTAACATTCTCCATGGAATCACATTGCTTTTTTAGCTGATGTTGAGCAAGAATGCAATTTACAAGATTTGTATAGAACTCTCACTAACAAGGACTACATGGCACAATTTGTGACCTTCCTTTATCACCTCCATCCCCAGTCTTACCCTGTAAAAAAAAAGTTTTTCTTGAGGGTGAAATTGTGATGGGACCAGCTATTTCTGTCTCTCTGACATTTCCCATTACAATCTCCCTCATTGTGCTAAATGATTTGTTTCTGACAACGTTACACAAACTCTTTCACTACAGTGGAGGAGAGCTGACATTTAGCTGAGCTTTGCACTGATTATTTGGGGGTAGCAATGCAGTGGATGGTTATTATTAATGCTATTTTAATTTTCTGGAGTGGCTGTGGGAATATGAAAAATATCATCCTGAGCCACAGCTCCTCTCGTGTGGTGAATCTTGGCCTGGCAGACTGCTGACTCATTCTTTCTCCCCCCAGTTTCATGGAAGATCCAAAACCATGTCCCATCCAGGTCTGTCATTGCTTCAGTCTGGGAATACGTCACCTTTTCATCCTCCTGATATTTCTGCAAAGTAAGGAAATAGAATTATGCCCGTGTTGTACATGAGGACCTGAACCATAAGCAGACCATATAATTTGCTTTTGGTTCTGCACTGGAAGTCTGTGGGAGGTCAAGAACTTAGCTCAAATTTCCCCCTTGGAAGGAAGCAGCTTTACCGCTGGACGACCTCTTCATCTCTACAGCTACCTCCTTCAAGCCTACAGGGACGTCATCCTTTGCTTCTGTTTCTCAATCTATGTTTTCACTTCAGAGCTCAACCTCAGAGCTTTTGCACTGGGCTGCCTTATGAAGCACTGAACTGACACTTGGTTAAAGAAATTACTGCCAAGCAAGCAGGACCTGAATCTGCTCAGCAGCCCAGTAAATGCCAGCCAATTCACCTGAAACACATCATCTTCTTCCCTTCTTTAGAAGCGGGAAGAGAGGATTAAATGTCCCAAATTGCCTACAGGTAGCCAGAAATATGGATGTGATGTCATTCATGTTTGATCAGTGACCAAGACATGACAAACGAAATCCACTTATACTTCCCATCAGAGCTCCCTAAATTCAGGTCCAGCAGACAAACTGACTGCTGTAATGCTGGCATACTTACATGCATAAAAAATAGTATTAAACCAGAAGTTTTTTGATAATCTCAGACTGTAGTTTGATCTATGTTAGAGGATAATGAGAAGTTATGAGTCAGGATCTTCTACTCAAGGAAAGCAAACAGGCAAAGGAAACTGTCCCAGTCAACATTTTATCTTCCTATAAAAGGTCCTGTGATTAACTACTAATTCGAGTAAAAGTAGTCAGAAAAATTTTCTCCCCTGCTAAACAGATAGATTATTTCCACATTAGCTGGCAGAATTGGTGTTATAGTTTCAAAACCTCCAAGGATATAAATTCATTATTAGTAAGAATGACTTCCTGAGATCAAGCACTCAGCCCTGACCCATTTCTTCAACACAAGAACTCTCACTGGAAGATCTCCTGGAAGAACTTAAAAAAGCCCCAGACAAACCAGTGCTTCAAAACTATGTGCTGCAGAGACGTATTCAGTGTCACAAGGGCAAGTGTTACTTCTGTGGATGTCTAACTGAGAGCCATTTTGGAGCAGAGTGAGGGCCACAAACTTAGCTAAAGACATTCCTTTGAGTTATCTCCTAGTTACGTTCTTCCACCATAAGCAACAGCTAATTGTCAGAAACCAACTTTTTTGTAGTTGCAGTTAATTTCAGGGACTAAGAAAAGTAAGGAATTTTCCTCCAGGCAAAGAAAGGTAGCTGTAGATTTACATGTTTTCTGTGGAAGAACACTAAATCCACATGGCTGAATTTGGAAGCGTTCTGTATAGTTTTTGGACATTAAAATAATGAAGTTAAGCTTTCTGCTTCACAAAAAAAAAATAAAGTCTAATAAAACAAAATCAATGTCTTCTACATTTTTTTTTTTTTTGTATTTTACTTTTATGGGTAGGTTATCTGGAGCTTGGAGGAGATGTAGAAGTCAAAGAAATAGTATTCGACTTCCAACCAGCTAGCAGAAAATTGATCTGCCTTGCTTCAGGTTTGTTCTCAAAACATTCCCCAACTTACTGTGGACTGTTTTTTCTTTCATATATTTGGAAACAATTTTCTTTCTTGATTTTCTTTTTTTGTAGAAATGCTAATGCCTATCTGTAAGTTAAAATATAATATGGAGTCTGTTGTCTCCAAGCAAGCCTGATTAATTTTTCTTTAAATCACTGTTTAAGGGTTAGTCAACTGCAGAGTTTGTAGATTGGGTTGAAAATAGGCACAGAAAGTCAGATTAAAGATGAATTTAAGTTCTGTAAAATGGAGATTCAAACCAATAGAAGTGTTTCTGTGTTTAAGCATTCCAAGGAAAACAGTTTTGGTTGGAATTATTCCCTTGCTGGGTTTATAAGCCAACTACTGCATCATTATGCTAGAAAAAAAGAGCCAGATTTGTTAGTTTCCAGTAAGTTTCACAGCCTATTTTCATTTTTTATGAGGAGTGAAATACAGAAAGTAAGTATGGAATGACAAAAATTGAAATGCAAATTAGGTTTTTAAAATTTGCTGTGGGTGACAAAGAAATGTAAATGCCCTGAAAAAAATATGATCTCAGGTTTGAACATTCTTCCTGCTTAACTTCAGACCAGAGAAGAATTTCTCTGCTTTTAGACAGCATCTTAAGGCTAATGTTGGTAATACTCTCCCAGGTGCATAATACAAAGGAGTGTTAATTATTTAAGGATGAGTACAAGCAGTCCATGGGAATAGTGAGAGTGGGAAATAAACAAGACAAGTGGAAAAAAACAGAGAAACCTAATGTATATAATGAAATGTGTAGAGCTCTGTCCTGAAAACTAAACTTCAGGGTTACCATAGCAACAGAAGGCAGGATTACAGCATGGACAGCATCTCCCTTCTCTATGTGACAACCATTTCCGAGAGGAAGCAAACTTCTATGATGAGTTTGTCCGAGTTATTTTGGGGATTCTTTGCCTAGAAGACTGTGATATGTTCCCTTAGATTCAGTTGCCTTCCAGGAGATGCATGCATATCCCTTCTGGCACTCACTTGTGCTCTTTGGCAGAGCTTGGACTCTTTCCAGGCAGTGACTGCTTCCTGGAAGGGTACCGTCTATGCCAATCCTGAGGAATGATTTTTCATATTTACTGCAGGCTTAAAGCCAAAATAGACCATCACAACCTGTAGTTTCTACACTCTAACCACGAATCGTACCAGTGCCTTCTCAGAACTCAAGCTCTAGCTTAGACGAATCAGAGAGGACTGGAGAAGATGTGCATCCAGCACTGCTGCCAGATTGTACTGTGGAAGGAATTCCTTGAGTAGTTGCACCAGGATGTTATTTGTGTCTGCAAGAATCTTATAAAGCCAGCTCGTTAAATAACATTATAATCTCTTCTAAGTCACTGTGGTAATGAACCAGTTTTCATTTAAACAATCCTGCAGGTTAGTGCTTCTCCTAGTGAAATTACCAGAGGCTGGGTTTTTGTCTTCCGTGCAAGCAAGTTGAGATTTTTGTTGCTTTTCAGACTTTTTACCATATATGCTAGAGCTTTGAAGGAATTAAATAATTCATACACCAAACTGAAATAATATATAATCAGATGGATCATTATAGCTACTTATAAAGCTCCCCTCATATCCAAACCTTGGGGTTCAGTGCCATAGCATAATAAAGCCAGGGAAACTGTAATTAAACTCTGCTTCCCCAGACCCTTGAAATTCAGATGGGAAAAATGCAGGAAGGGGAAATGATTCAAATGGTGATGGAAGGGAAGGGTAATAACACAGATTCAAAGAGAGGTCATTCTGAAACACACCTTGGGGAGAGCAGGTGCAGCAATAAATTAACTGTATATACTTCTTCAGTTCTGGGCAAAAGAGACGCAGAGGAATTCCAAGGTAGAGTAAATTGCACATGGTAGAACCTGCCAAGCAATAAACTGCTGATTTAGGGTCCATTCTTGGAGGGGCTCCATGGTCAAAATGTCTACAGACAATCAAACAAACAGGGCCAGACTTGTTTTTGTTCTGCCACCCCTTGCCTATCCTAGTGTCTTTCTGGCAGTGTATTGATCTATCCTGATTGATGAGAGCTATTGGAAACAGAAGATGCATGTCATGAGTTCTGGATTAATCTCTCCTTCCATATGTGTGCTGAAATAATTTCACTTTTATTTAACATACTTAGTTTATGGGTGGGGATTTGACCTTCCATTCCAGAAAATGGCTCCTGGGGAATTGTAGTAGCCTTCCCTCTCCAGATAATCCAGACAGGATAACATTTTATCCCCTTTCCTCCCTAATTATGGGGGTTACTCAGGGGACCAAGGTTGTGAGGTACAGTGAAACTCTTTCTACCCTGATGTTTGTCCTCATCCTGATAGATGGTGAGCACAGAAAATTGACGCTGCAAATATTTAGGAAGTCCTAGGAATGCCATTCTCTGGTCTGATACATTCACTCAAAACTCAGATAAAAAGTAATGCACATAAATAGGCCCATTACTGCTCATTTCATTCACACCAGTGTTTTATAAACCAGGTATTGAAAATCAATATATGAATTAGATGATTCTGAAAATTATTGTGGAGAAACTCCTGAACAATCAGGAGAAACCTTATCCAGTATCAGTACTGGCTGAACAGAAAATTTTATATCTACAACTACAAGATTCTGGAAGAAAAGATTTTACTTGTGGAACGTGCTGCAGTTAATTCTGTTTATCAGCCCAGACTATGGAATTTTGTTGGCATTTGTAGGCTCTGAAATTACATGACCTAGATTCTGCACCTCCTTTTTCTCATTTTAGAATTACAGGTTTGAGAAGTATCACTCTGTGACATTTTAACAATCTGCAATTTACAAAAGAGAATAGGAGGCTCAATAGGCAGCTTTTGACGCACATTTTTTTTCATCAGGAAGTTTTACTGCACATTCCCCATTTTGTACCTGCATCCATATACTGAAAATGTAAGAAATTTTGTTTATGAATCTTTAATGGAAATAGCAGTGCTTTACATCTTCCCCACACTGTTTATGTAGATATCAGGATATATGTTAATATGAGTATCTTCTTGATAACATTTACAAAACACATTTCAGCTGAACTGAAGAAAAAGGTGGGCAATTTGCCTGTCTATATTTCTACAAGTCATGATATTTACAGTGAAACAAACTCAGCTCTTGAATACCTAACCGTCTCCATGAGAAACATTTTTCCTTAGGTCTGAGACATTAGTACTTTGCTTCAGTTCTTTTAGAGAGAAATAAATTAACATTTTTTTTTGTCTGGTCTCATTAAAGCATGCAGGATATGGAAAGAAATAAGACCTCTTTAGTTAATGGATTTTACGTGGGAATTAACAGGAGAAAGATTGATAGCCTTGTTGTCTAGGTACAACTTTAATTCACCAGAAAGGGTTGGTAGAGAAATTACAGATCAATATATGCTTTGGATATTCCTTCTTGAAGAGGAAATGCCTTCACCTAAAAGGTCCAGAAGAATTATTATAGCTGATAAAGCTGACTTCTTTGACACACAGATTCAAGTAATATCACAGCAAATCCTGTCAGAAAAATAGAAGTTATATCAGAAGGACAGGCAGTAAGAAGGAAAAGGAGCAGCTTAGGAAAATGAAAGAAGATAAAATGATGTCTCTATTTGGTTAGATAACAACGAACAGTACATGAGAAGAGGAAGACAGGTACAAGAAAAAATGGGAAAGAGAATGAATAATTTCTGTCTGAATCAGGCAACCCAAAATATAGATAAGGCTCACCTGATTTTCACTGAAGAACACGACTGACTTCTTTTTAAAAATGTTTGCAATGTGGAAACGTAGGTGACAAATCTTAATGAACACTGTGCTTATCTGAATACTCTTGAAAGTCCATAAATGACGAACCTACTAACCCAAGAAAGCTGTTTTAGATGAAATAAAGACATTCTGTATGGAAATGTGCCTGTGAATCATAAAAACTCACAGAAGACAGTGAACAAGAAAGATTAAGTTCTAACAATTGTGAATAAAATCTACAGAATTTAAAACATAAGTGGTTGAGAGAAAGCTAAAGAATCAGTAGAATAGAAGCAATTAACAGTCTTACAGACAACAACAAATCTTTCAGGGAAATTAAAAAGATAAGTTCAGGTAAAAGTCATTTACTGAGTACAGATGGTAAAATCAAAAATAGTAAGGTAAAACTATTCAGTAAATATTTCTGTTATGTATTTGAAGAACAAAAAAACCAAGAAGAAATCCCACTCCAAGTCATGCTTTAGATGGAAAACAATTTTTACCCTCCAGAGCAAAAAAAATGTTATGAAGCAGCACTTAATATCAAACTTCTTCAAATAAACAACTCAAGGAAATAGTTCACCTTTAACAGTTTAGAAGTGCTGAGGTAAGAACTACTCTAGACCTATGTGGTTAGTTAAGAACTCATCATTGTAAATAAGGCAATGCCAGATCATCAGAGACTTCTTTTGCTATCCTATAGCTGGAAGTAAAGGGATAAATCAGAGAAGATCCCCCACCCTGTTATCCCTTGTAGAACAGACAGTGGGGTACTGAATTTAGGACTCCGTCAGTGAAGAATTAGAACTTAACAAAGGTAATTGATGCCAGGGTAAATGGTTTTAATGGAAGTTACATCTTGTTAAACAAGTCCATTATCTCTTTTTTTATGAGATTATAAGATTATAGATTTGGATAATTAAGACAACTGTATGGAGGTGGTACCTTTTAGATTTCTCCATGGCATTTCACTTAATACTGCCTGACACTCTGATTAAAATCTCACATTAAAAGGAATCAACAATGCACAAAACAGATGGATGAAGATATGACTCACCATCAGACCTTGAAATAGAGTTGTTAATGTAGCTGTTCCCGGACTAGGGCTTTTCCAGATATCAGTTCTTTGTCAGACACCATACAGTGTTTTAATCACTGACATAGTGGATAGCAATAAAAACTTCATGGTTAGAGCTGCCACTGTGAGGGCTCCATTCTTCCCTCTGTAGATTGGGGTGCCTCTTTTTGGGCTCTTTTTCCACAGTTTTTCTGGGTTGTTTTTTTTTTCTTTTTTCTTTTTCTTTTCTTTCTTTCTTTCTTTCTTTCTTTTTTTTCCTCTGAGAAGGATCTCAGTGTGAAACTCTACTCCAAAGTCCATCAGCTGGAGGGACAGGGAGTGATGGCAACCCACACTCATGCATACAAAGCTGTTCCCAGAGAGAATAGCTCCCAGGAATGCGGTGAGCAGGATGGGCAAACAGGATGCGATGCATCAGTAAGAACATGGCAGAACAGTTCATGTGGTAGTTCATGCAGGCAGGGTGAGTGGGGAGGTGTTAGGCAGGCTGCTCCCTATGAAAACATAGATGATTCTCTGTTGCAACTGCCAAACTGAGGCAGCAACTCAGATGGAGGGACCACAACCTGTCTGGGCTGACAGGCACAACCAGTTGGATCTCCTAAGGAGAGAAAGAGCTACCCAGGCCTCTGGTTTCAGGGAGGATCTGGAAGTCACCCAAGGGTAAGTGGGAGATGTTGATCTCCTTGAGCAGCTGACCAGGCTGTGAGAGGAAGTCACCAGTCCGAGATGTACCTAGCAGTTGGAGAGAGATTGATGCCTGGTATTATGCGGTGACATGGACAGACCAACTGCCCTGTCTTAAGTCCCAGCAAGGGGAAGAAGATAAGAAGGCTTCCAACCTGACAGAGAGCAAATGTGCAGCATGAGGGAGTTTGGAGTCATGTCTGCTTCTTGGGGCAGAAGGAGAATCCTCCCCTTGCCACTGAAGTCCACCTAGCCTGAAGATACAAAGCTCTGCAAATGGAAGGAAAAGAAAGGATAGATAGTGGTTTAGAACTGGAAAGGAGAGACCTTGTTAAGAGAGTCCTGAGAGCCAGATTCAACCAGTGCCAATAAAAAAATTCAAAGGGTTCTAGTAATTGGAGACTCCATGCTGTGGGGTACTGAGACACTCATTTGCTGCCTGGATAACCTCTTAAAAGAGATTTTGTGCTTGCAAAGGGTCCACATTTGCATTATCAGGAAGAGAATAATGGGCATGATAAGCCAGAGGTCTACTATCCAATCCTGGTCTTTCAAGTGGGTTCGTATAAGGCTGAGACTAGGAAATCAAAAAGCAACAAAAAAGACTTTACATCACTTGGGAATATGCTGAAGGGATCACGAGTGTAAGTAGTACTCTCAGTCCTCCCAAATGGTGACTGGGATCCTGTCAGAAGGAGGAAACAGTTTAGTTGAATGAATTCTGCATGGATGGTGTCACATCCATGGCTTTGGCTTCCATGATCTCGGACACACCTTCGATAAACCAGGAAGCCAAGAGTTGCTCTTGAGAAATAGTCAAGAACAGGTTGAGAAATTGGGGGTTAAAATTAGGGCCTGGACCAATAAAGGTCATGTGATGACTGGGGAGTACTCCAGGCTTCCTGATCAAGAGAAGCCTGTTGACAAGACCTTCTTATTTCAGCTGCAAGAGATGTCGCACTCACAGGCTCTCATCCTGGTGGGGAACTTCAATCATCCAGATATCTGCTGGGAAAAAAAACATAGTGAACTGCAAGTAGTCCAGGAGTCCATTGACAACAATATTCTGGTTGAGGTATTGGACAGACCCACTAGAGCTGAAGTGTTACTAGATCTTGTGCTCACCAATGAGCAGGAGGTCATTAAAGAGGTTAATATTGGAGGCAGCCTGGGCTATAGCAACCACACTTAGTTCCAATTCATGCCTATGGAGGCTATTAAGAACAGATGTCAAATACATCAACATTTTAGGCAAAGCCAATCTCACCCTGCAGAAATATGAACCGAGAGGTTTCTCAGAATCACTTCTACCCTTGTCCTCTATGATACTGTAACATAAGGCTTATACATTAGAAAGCAGAGATGTTTTCCTAGTTGAGGTTAATTAAACATCGAAGGAGCTACCAGCAAAGGTGCTGAACTCACCCTCGTTTGAAGTCTTTATGAGATTAGTTATCTCTGCTTAACACATGTCTAATCCAGATTTTAGAAAGACTGCAATGGCCTGTGCAACTCTGCAGGCTTCTGCTGGCCTCTGCCCTCTAGCCTTGCACTCCCTTAAACCTGACAGCTAATTTACAGAATGAAAGTGTTTCTGTTAGCTTTAATCTTTGTTAACCTTAATATTTGCATTTTCCCTCTGATCAATTTTTTAGGGAGTACCTGAGCATTTCACTGTCTTCTTTGAATTCAGTGTTCATAACTCTAAGGTTAAGGTTAAGTCTCTTCATGATACTTCTTAAATATACATCACCCATTTCACATATATTTGACACTTTGAATCTTGAATTTTCTTGAGGTTGGAGGGATTTTCACATCATCCAAAAAGCCTGAAGGGGTGGTATAATGTCCAGCAGTGTTTTCAGGTTGAGGTACTTGAGGCACATCTCAAGTACTTCCCCCTGCCATCCTTAGTACACAGCATCATTCCCATGTCACCTCTGTCTTGGGGCTTCTTGTAAGGTAGCATTTCAGTTTTCTTCCAGTGTGTTTTCATCACAGAAAATTTAGTTACCACTAGAAGTGAAGTATTTTGGACCTCTTGGTAAGAAAAGAATATAATATTAGAATTGAGTATTCTGTTTTTAACTGAAGGGGGAACAGACCAGGTGCAGATCCATGCAGCTCCTCTGATGCATCAGTGGGCCTCCACAGTGAGCCACACCCAGTGGCTCTGTTTTCCCATTTCTCATAGCAGTTCCTGCAGAAGGGCTTCTCTATGTGGTATTAAGAGCAGTTGACTATCTGTGGTACCATTCCAAGAAAACGAGTGTCCTGAAAGAAAACAATATGCTTTTTCTTTTGAGCAGTCACATAATTATTACAATGCAGTCTTGTTTCGATGTGACAGCTTGTTACGTTGTTCAATTTTTATGAAGCAAAATGCAAGTAAAATGCACACTTTTATTACCATGCAGGGCCCCAAAATCGGAAATGTACTTGAAGTCTTGTTCCAAGAAGTGATTAACTGCTTTTGGTTTGTTTAGAAATAAGTCAAATCACAAATCAGTGTTATCTTTGCACCAGATAAATTTCTCTTCCTCTTGTGCTTTATTTATTTATTTATTTATTTTTCGAGTGATGTCCCAGGCTGTGTCGACCTGTGACAATTCAGCTATACAGCAAGGCTGAACTGCAACACTAAAATAAGTGTATCATAGAATCATAGAGTGGCCTGGGTTGAGGAGGACCTTAAATATCATCTAGTTTCAACCCTCCTGTAGAGGGCAGGTTTGCCAACAGCTAGACCAGGCTGCAAGTGTCATACAAGTGTATGACATTTAGATAACGTTACAAATTGTGTTGCATAGAATAAATAAAAGCAAAATAAATCAAAACAAAACAAAACCCAACAAAACTTGCCCTCTCTGCAAAGACTGTTTTGCACAGCTGAAATAGTCTGTGGGTACCACTACTGACTTAATGGAATCAGCAGGCTAAGAGGGACCATTCTATTTTTAATACAGTTCCACTTAGCTGTGACTCATCGAGAAAAAAGCAGAATTACTGCATTATTGTCAATTGTTTGCCTTACTTTTTTCTGTCCTTGTGTCAGATTTTATCCCTTTGGCAAACAGCAGATATAGCAGAGGGCTGATGAGTTATTCAGGGTTACTTAAGAAGAATAGATGCTTTCAAAACAGTGTGCATGCTCATTTTGTTTTCAGAATGCATTGCTAGGTCTCTAAAAACAATTTCTGATTTATTACTCCAGGAGTAATTATTGGAAATATTGATGGATATGGTATCTGCTCACCTGCTGATAATATTTGTATTGTAACCATCTTAAAGAAAATTTAGCCATCAACTCAGTCTATTGTATACTACAAAACCTCAGTCTCCGTGATTTCAGTGGGAACAGGGTACCATCAACTGATTCCTATTGATTTCAGCAGGATTCTAGAAGCTGTCAAAACAGGAATTAGAAAGCTAAATACTTTGTTAGAACAGGGGCTTAGGAAGTAATAAGTTGGATTTTTGCTGTAAGCTGGGAGTTCAGCGACAGGAAATAACAGAGGAGAAGAGACACTCGTGCAACAGGGAGATAAAAACTGAGCATGAGCCATGAAAATGATTCAGCTGTGAGGAAGGCAAAGGCAGCCCTGGAGTGTCTCAAGGAAAGTATTTCCAGCAGGAAAGTGTTAAGTGTATCTGCATGCTGCACAGTTCTCATCGCCTGTTTGAAAAGAACGATGAGTTCATACTGCAGCAGTGACAAAGAGGGGTCATGGTGTTGACCAGGAGAGGGAGAGTTCACTGTTTGGAAAGAGGCTGAGCTTAGGGCTTGTCTGGTCTGGCAAAAGAAGAGTGAGAAGGGATGTTTGTGGCTGTCAGCTATAAATAAAAGCACCAAATGAACAACAGAGAAAGAAAAAAATGAATTTGTTTAAGGGATACAACTGGAAGAACAATTAGGATTAAACTCTTGTGGTCTGGAAGATAAAACAATGTTCCTAATTGTAAGAGCAGTGAGGGTTTGGGAGACCTTCTATTAGTGGCAATGAGGACAAAAAACCCTCTGTTTTTGTAACAGATGGGGTCAGCTTGTGGAATGACCTTTACGATATGCGGCAGACATTTGGAGATTCTACCTGTCCCTCATTCCTGTGAGACAGTCAGATTTGTTTAAACACAGGATTGTTCTTCACTTCATCTCAGCCAGGCAAGTATTTCCAGTGGGATGTGACAAGAAGAGCCTGAGTCACAATACAAAGCCTGCTACCATCTCCAGTGTGCCCAGCAGAGTGAAATCTCCCATTATTTCTGGGGTACAGAGTTACCTACAAGCAGAAATGTTCAGAACTGTAAATAGAAGTCAGTGCCATTTTTGAAAGTCTCAGCAAAGATGCTGTTTCAAGAAGTAGGACAAATGAACAACAAAAATTGATGAAACTAGTTGTTTTGCAAGAGCTGGGCGGAAAAAAAGCCCTCTATCCCTTTGAGGATTATTTATACACAAGTCCCTTTGGGACCATTTATTTTATAAAAACCTGGTGGCTTTTTTTTCTGTTTGTTTTTTTCTTTTCTATATATTTTTTCCACACTACTTATTACTGCTTGCTCCTAAAGTGAGAAATACTGAATGTGGAGCCCAAGGTAATGTAAAACTTAGTGCATATTTGAAACAGTCTTGTGACTGGCACTCTGACCTGCTGGGTCATTTTAGGAACACGTTCCTGAGTGGTCAGACTATCTCACTCAACTTTGTGTAACTGGAGGGAGGTTGCTTATGTCTTAGCAAGTAGCATATAGCCAGTGACACCTCATTATTTCCACCCAACATCACAGTGCTCAGAATTTTGCAGTTTAGGTCCCTGTGCATTGATGGCCAGGGCAGATTTGCTAATGACCAGAAGAGATGAACATAACACCAGGGCAGCACTGAAGGAACATCATTTTCCATTTCAAAGTTTCACCCTGCAGAGATCTGCTATCATCTCTGATTTAAGGAGAGGAGACTGAGGCACAGTGGTAGGTTATAAGAGCATTCTTGATTTGAAATTGACTGTGTGGAGATTTTGTGGTGCTTGGTGGGTTGAGCACATCTACTCACTGCAGTTCAGTCCTTATGATCCCAGGTTGCAGTTTTGCTTTAAAAAGATGATACTGCTTTTTGGAATAATAGTCAGCTAAATTCTTTATCATTAATTGCAGGAAAGACATCTATAATACATGTTCAGCGTTGATCATATAGTCAGGCAAGCATCAACTAGGGTTTATGTCCCTGACCACTTAAATAATATTTAGGAAAAAAACAATAATCCCAATTTATTCTAGGATTTGTTCTTAATTCATACCCAGGAAGTCCTTAGGCACATGGGACTGTTGTGCTGGGCTTTGTACACATGTAATACAAGAGGCAGGATTCTGTCTCAGAGGCTTTCCCAATTGTAGCAGCGAAACTATGAAAATGGGCCAGAGACACTGAATGCTAGAATTAGCCTATTGTAGGAATCTTGCCTGGGGAGCATTGCAAGCACAGAATCACAGAATCATTAGAGTTGGATAACACTGCTAAGATCATCTAGTCTAACAATCAACCCATCACCATCATGCCAGCTAAACAAGGTAAACCATGCTGTAAGCATTCCCTGCTGTGTGCACAGACCCTTGGATGTGAGTCCTGATCTGGCTTATTTGTAACTCCCGTATCTAATCTCAGTGTAGATTCTACAGTTGAAATTAGGTATCCATTGCACCTGTATGTGACTCAGAAAGAGGCTGTAAGGAGAGATTGAAACTGGGATTAATTTCACCTTGCTTTAGACATTCGACATCTACACCATGGAGTGTTACCTGCCAGAGAGGGGCTAAAGCTTCTGTCTTTGCTAACAAATCTAGAAAACATAAGACTCAGGGAACAGGCTAGAAATATGGACCAAAAACTAAATACATGTCAGAAAAAAATGCTACTTGCCCTCATATAGTGCAAATAATTTGAAAATAACTTAAGCACAGGCTTTTATGATGGTGGACATACCTTGTGTGATTTTAATATTACAAGCATATAAAGCAAAGCTGAACTGCAGTTAAAGACCAACGTGATAATTAAAGCTCTTTGTAGCTCATAGAGACTTTGCTGTAACTGCACTGGACATATAGCTTTAAGCTCTAGCTACTGGAAATTAGAAAACTTCAGCAGAGCAATAAAAATGATTAGGGGCCTGAAATTAATGACTGAGGGAGAAACAATGAGGTAGATTAAAGCACATCCTTGAAAAGATGAAATGATGAACTAATTGCTCCACAAAGGGCTCCACATGTGGTCTTACACACTACCCATATCTTCAAAGGACCACAGTGTAGGTGAATACCAGTTCAGATATGTTAGCAATGTAAAAATCCATTTTAATCCAGAAATGCAAGCTTTATTCATTTATGATACCTTATGATATTGAAATGCTGCTTTTATAACCACCAACCCAAACTGGAAAAACTCTTTGAATTCCTTTATTTGGGCTCTTCTTTTCCAACTGCTCTGTGCTTTTCTCCTGGGACAGAAACTCAGATCACATTGGTGAAACACAATGCTTTTAAAATCTTTATGCAGTACCAGCACAAATAGTTATTCTTTCTTCAAGGGCCCTTGGGCAAACTTCCTGTATATGCCAATAGGAATGAAGTGAACAGATTAAAGTGATGTTTTTTTTTCCATCCAAGGGAACTGTTTTTCACAACTCCAAATTAGTCACTGCTCTATTTTGAAGTTTAATTGCTACCTAAAATATTTGTCTGACAATAAAAGTCAAAGATTTCACCTGTAAATATTTCATCAATGCTGATGGCAAGAGCCACTATAAATACACAGTAGAGGACAAAAGGTTCAGTCTGAACTTCAGACTCATGTCTGAAAATGACTGCCATTCAGAAAATTAATTTCCTGATTGATGGTATTCTCCTGACCAATTGACAGTGAATCAAACTGCCAGAAGAGCAGGGAACGTGGTACTGTCATCAAGCACGCTTGCATGAGAAATGCGCTAGTAAATAAGCTATTTTTCTGGAGAGAGAGCAGAGCAGGGCCAAGAACTTGAAACTAATTCCAAACTTTTTGAAGCAGGAATCATTATTCATGAGAGCTAGCAATTATAAATAAACCAAACCACATCAAAGTTGCTGTGGTTATGTAAGAATCTTAGCATTCCCTTGTCATTCCAGAGCACGTAGGATCAGGACTGAGCAGAGCCCCACAAACTCAAGCTGCTCTTCGTGTCCACATGTTTGGACTAGATGATGTGAGTGGCCTTCTCTGATATGAAAGATTCCATGATTCCATGTTGTTTAAAAATGATGCAGCAAAATGAAGATAGGATCCAGTTCGACAACATGGTGAATCTGCTTTTGATTTCAATCCAATTCGAACTCTTCTGCATGTACTTGTGTCACTGTGAAGTTACAGGATACAAGGAAAAGTCATTTTTGAGGCTAAGCATATGGTTAAGTGCTCTCTGAAACAGACCTGCTTTCCTGGAACAAGACTGAATCAGACAGAGAGAATACGAAGGCTGAAAAAAACCCACTGTAATAAAATAGCCCCATCTTCTCCCTGCCAGCTGCCAGAAGATGCTACCCATGGGATCTGGCACCACACATATACATCTGTGAAGAGCTGGAACATAATTTATTTAAAGATTTAAAGATCTGCTGTGGTGGAGCTCTGGTTCTGAGTTAGTGATGCCAGTGATTACCTATGCTTTCAGAGAATTTAAAAGTGCCTTGGTTCAGCTGTTGTTCATCACTCTGATTATTAGAAAAGAAAGTGTGGCAAATCCTAGTGCCTTTTAGGGACAAATAAGTAGGCTAAGAGGAATTATTTGAACACAGAACACAGTAACCTATCCCTCCCTCCCATTTCCTCTCTGATCTCACTTTTTAAAATCATTAACTCTTTAGATATGGATCTATTTCTCTTGTTTTAGATCTAAATCATCCTGCATGCTTGGCAGTTATATTAATAAACACTGATGCTGAAGTCCAAGGCTCAGTGTTATGGCTCTAACTCAGGACAAAGCCCTTGGAGATCAATGATATGAAGGAACATTAATTAATGGAGTAGTGGAAGTTGGCTGAGCTTCCAGTAACAGCTTTACTCTGAAGTGATTCGCATTGTACTTGTCCCATATTTCTGCTGCATGGAATAAACAGGCTGCTAGGCTTCTCCTGGGTAGTTAAAATTCAATATTGTTCTATAAATTTGAAATGTGAAGTCAGATCAAAGAATCTAAAGCTACCCAAGGAGTGCACTGCAAGCTCTGCATGCTAAGTGCCCACTAGCTCTTCCAGGCTGACAGACACATAGTTTCTACCAGTGCACACATGACTAAAAGCAGAGTGGCAAGCACTAAGAGGCAGGTGTAGGGGCAATTCACTTCTGAGTCATCCATGGATTCTCCAGTTGTAACAAATGCATAGACAGTAGCAGCTCTCTTGTGCTGTTTTTAGCGTCGGACATACTGAGAGCAATCAAAAAAGCAGCACATCACTGTAGTTCAGCATCTTCAACATGACACCTGCCCTGCAGTTCCGTGGCACTGAATAACAATGAATTCCCGCAGAGGACAAATAACAAAGAGTCCCTGTGTTAATGTTACTCCTGAGCTAGCTGTTCTGCACAGCGTGTACTCAATGGACATGCTCCTATTCCTTCTCTGGAGACACCAGCAGAGAACCTGTCTCATTTTTCATTTTGGAAGAGGATGTGGTGATATCCTGGCGCCTAGAAAGCCTGTGGGGACTTTGTCAGGTTGCTGCATGAGGCAGTGGGTCTGGGCAAAACAATGACGCAATTCTATCAGCCATGTCTTTGTAGGTGCTCTTCAGATAGAGATTGGCTCGAGTGTGTGTACCAGATATCAAAGGGTCAGTGCTGACATCAAGTGAGTTTAGCAGTGACCTTTACTACCACACCAAGAAAAACTGGTTTGGGTGACTCATATGGTGCTTTGGGAGACCACAGCAACTATTATTCTAAGATGATAAAGCAAGGTAACCTTTCCTCCCTTATGTGTCCCCCGAAATTGGAATAATTTAAAAACATCAGTATGGTTTTCCTGGATTAGATTTATTTTTATCTTCACACACAGAAGAACTCTTTAAACTGTACGTGGTAAAATATGTCAGTTACTGAGATGTTATTTTATGTGACACTTTGTTCCATCTCTTCAGTTCCTTTCCTGCCCTGTCCTTTCTTTTTACAACAATTGCTCACTGGATTTCTCCTTTGATTCTTTCCCTGTTCCTCTTTAAATTATCCTCAAAGTAACAACTCAGCACCACAGGTTCAAGTTCTAATCCAACATTTAAAATCATCACATTGACAAGAAATTTTTCTCTGAATATATTAGAAATATAAAATAGGAAAGGAGAATATGTAGCTTCCCATTATTTAATGGAAGGAGTAAAAAAAGGAGCCATTGCAGAGAAGACTGAAAATAATTGCCATCTCTGCCTAACTTTCTCCCCAAAAAAGATTACTTATGTCTAGATAAGTGAGAAAATTAATTTTAACAAAAAGATTGAAATTCAAATTAGATCAGGGAGTGTACAAAAAATCATTGGCTACCTTATATAAAATAGACGTGTTCAGCTCAGCAGGACATGATAGAATTCAGAGGATTTCAGGAATCAGCCAAGGCTGCTCTGAATTGATGGTGATTATCTCTAAGGGCTCAGCAAGGACTCTGTGGTCCCAGAGGACTGGGGGAAAATGTGTATCGTATCAGGGATTTCTAGTTCAGATGATTTAACTTTGCTACCCAGGTAGGAACTAGAAAATACTAAAAATTACTGAATAATCAATTTTTGCAGGTTTGTGATGTAAAAACAAGCAGTGAGTGCATGAGTGTCAAGAACAAATTGAACCAAACTACCTTACTTCTTTTTTTTTTTTTTAGAAATAGAATTGTGTAGAAGTAGGAGATCCGACCTGTTTAGTAAATTATAGATCCACTTTTAATTAAGCTATTGATAGTTTCCCATTTGACAGCCTCACAGAAACTAGGAGAATACAGTTTATATCACTGGCAGCCCACATTCACCAGCAGAGTAGGGCAGCATAAATCACTGCCTCTGTTAGTCTGTTCTTCATTTCCAGTTTCTGACTTTCTGTGCAGAGGGTTCTAGCTTAATGACTGAGTGACAACAGCTGATATGAACCCTGATAGAGGAAACACAGAGAAAGAGAAAATTTCACAGTGAAGAGTGGTTCAATCTGAGCTCTTGTGCTAAATCGTTTTTTCATAGGTCATACTGATGATTGAGAGACAACACAGTCAGCTAAAGTAAACTCTGGAGGAAAGCATAAGATTTTGGGATGAGATCAGCCTTGAAAAGATTCACAGAATCACAGAATGACAGAACTGTAGGGGCTGAAAGGGACCTCTAGAGATCATCGAGTCCAATCCCCTGCCAAAGCAGCTCCCTAGGCCAGCATGAACAGGTAGGTGTCCAGGAGGCTCCACCACCTCTCTGGGCAACCTGTTCCAGTGCTCTGTCACCTGCACTCTGAAGTTTTTCCACACATTTTTGCAGAACTTTCCATGCTTCATTTTCTGTCAAGTTCCCCTTGTCCTATTGCCACGTACTGCTGAGAAGAGTCCAGCCTCGTTCCTTTGCCTCCTGCACTTTAGATATTTATAGATGTGGATCAGATCCTTTCCGAGTCTTCTTTTTCCAAGGCTGAACAGGCCCAGGTCTCTCAGCCTTTCCTCATAAGAGAGGTGCTGTCATCTTCCTAATCCTCCCCTGGACCCTTTCAAGGAGATCCCTGTCCTTTTTGTACCAGGGAGCATAGTGGAACACAGATTAAGTCTGAGTTGAAACTGAATGTTGCTGCAAAGATGGCAAATGTCCTTCTTAGTGATACTGAGTAAGACTTTGACTTATCAATATTTCCTTATAGATTCAGTCTTCTCCCATGTCCTCACCTTTATCCAGTACCCACACCTAACATTGGAGTTCTTGATCCTTTGAATATCTTGGTTCTCTGGACCTCATTTTTGTGAAAGGACAAAATAAGTTTGGAAAGACTTCCAATTTATGTCTATGCTAACAGCAAAGGCAAATAATGCAATCACCTGTTGAGCTCAGTATTCTAAGCTGAAGAGGAGTAGTGCTAAGTTTCATCAGAAAGCTGAAGACCCATTTGAAAACCATCATTCCATCCTCACTGATAAAATCTGTGGTTTTGGGATGAGAGGGTCATAACTGGGAATATAGAGTTATGAAGATCTTAAGTCACTTGTCATGTGGCTGTCTAGAATTAAATGTGGATACAGTGAAATTTAACTCTGGTTTCACATTTTAATTTGCTGTGAAATAGACCACATCTGGATTTTTATAATGACTTCCCAGTCTAGTGCAGCATCAGTGAATATCCTTCATAACTGAGCTCTACTGACCTAAACATGTTAAAATGTTTTGTCTATTTCATTAACTCGAAAGGTATTATTGCAGTTTTACTGGCTCTTTCCTTGAAAGACTTATGTTTCAGGGCTATTGTTGAGAACAAATTTTAATCCACTGTGTTCCATGCTTGCATATTTTGTCTTTCTCTAATGAATACTGATGCTGGAAAACAATGCAAGGATTGACCTAGAAATAAATTTATGCAAAACCAACTTGTACACTCATCCTTTAAACCTAAAGGGACAATAGTCAAAGCCACTTCAATTTTCACTGTACTGGTTAATTAATTTGTGCTCACAAAGAGCTCTAAAATTTTGTCAGGTAGCACCCATAGAAGCTTTAATATTGCAAATAACTTTTTTTCCCAAACCGTTTCATAGAATCATAGAATCATAGAAATCAGATTCAATAGACATCAGTTTCAGTATGCATCAGTATCAGGAGGGAAATCCACTGAAACTAGCTAGCTTGCTGGCATTCTGGAATGGTTGATTAATACTGGAGATAATTGTGCAGAGGGGGTTAGATGGTGTTTTGCTAAACACTTTCATTCTTTGGTCATTGTTGACATGACTGATAGAACAATAAGAAAGGTCTGAGAAACAACAGTACATATGGCTCATGCATGCCAGTGTCTCACACGGAAAGTGCATGGTCTAGAACTATTGATCTTCATTTATATTTTTGGGGTGTTCTGGAGTAAATTATGAAATCCTTGCCATCTTCATATTTTCCTATCCACAAACACTTCATAAAAGGGTCAAAAAAAGTTTGGTTCCAGGGGACTGAAATATAAATGTATTCCCTGATTATTCTTGTTTGGAGAAGGGACATTCCATCCTGATGCTTCTATTCATCAGCATTCAGTAAGCCTTAGTAGGAGAACCTGCTGAAGGAGCTGGGATGTTGCTAGTGACCATCTTTACTTGGGGAGATGCCTGTACCTTTCTCCAACCCATAGATAGTTTTCAGGGATGGTATATTTTAATTCTATTTAGAGCAGTAGTATCCAGTTCTTGCAATAGTTAGCTTCAGAGACCACCCATGCTGTGGAACAGTGGTGGAAAACAGCATCTCCTTGGCCACTCAGTAATGCAAGGCTGATACAAGCAGCTCTGTCTTAAAAAAAAAATAAAAAATAAAATATAAAAAAAAAAACAAAAAAACAAAACCCTTCAGTACATACCAAAGCTGAAGAAAAGCATCACTGTTTCTTTACACAGACTTACCTCATTTATCAGACAGCACAAGTCTCTTGAGCCTCAGACCTTTTACTTTAGGTCGTGAGACTTGACTTGGCCAGTACTCTGGGTTACGTGATGCTTGGCCTGGGCTGCCTTCTAGTGGTGTGTGCTTGTCCAGCCTCTGTGCTTTTCTTCAGACTTGGACTTTGACTCCCCTCACTGTGATATCTCTATTGTTATATTGTCTGTTTTTTTATTTATACTAAATGACAACCAACACAGTACTTGTACTCCATGCAGCTGGTCAGAAACCACCCACGAAGCTGCAAGATTGTAAGCTAGTGTAAAAAACTATCAGCTCTGACCTCTCTTACTCATTGACCATTTCATTGTGTTGTGTTACAGTCTAGCTAATGAACTACATAGCTTGTTCCCACACAATGCAAATTACACTTCTGGTATGTGCCAAATATACAAAAGTTGATACCATTGTTTCAAAAATCATATAATAAGGTCAGTTAAGTTCCAGGTATTATGTTTCTGCTAGAAACGAAATTGTGGATTAAGCCCTGTTCATGTTAGACTTTTCAAAATTTAACATCACAACAGGATCTATGTACTCAAACAGACAGAAGCCAATCATGGTCCATGTGTGTATGAGGCTCTGCAGAACTGTTGTAAATGTGCACGTGTTTGCAGTAGCAGTGTTATTTCACCTGCAAAAATCATTGCTTGATCTAAGTGACCTGATGAAACTCATTTCCTTGTCTGAACTTATCAGCTACTCTGACAGAAGACTTGGCTTCTTCCCACAAACAGCTTCTGCCGATGTGCTTACATAAACAACTGTTTTTCTACTTATAAACCTAAGTGCTGCACTGCTACAGAGTCTTACAGATATTTTTTGCTAATATTTTCCTTGGGCATAAGCGTGGTCTCCCTTGTAATATCTCCAGGAAGCTCTGTCATGTGTAATGTGGAACACAAAAAAAATCATTCAGTTTATCACCAAGATGTAGACATTAAAAAGGTATTAATATATCAGCTTTAAACTGGTCCAATTATTGTTTTATCGCTGTAAACATCAGGGACTCAGGAAACTGTTGGAAGAAATGACAGAATGACTTGGTATTTCTTTATATAAAGAGAAATGGATTAACACTTGTCAGTGTGCCATTTATTAAGCACTATCTTATTTTTGTTTTGTTGTTTATTTCAAATGCTGAAAAACTTCCAGATTGGCAGCAATGAATGGAAGTTTCCTGGCCCTCAGAGCAACTGAGTTCAAAAAGAACAAATGTGTCCAGGCCCAGTAAAATGCATTCCCTGCTTCATTGTATGCAGCCTCTCTTGTATGCTCATTTAACTTCCCTCTAGCTGCACAAAACAGAAATGATGAGATGTGAGGCTGCCTGGTAGCCTTCTCGCAAAAATATTACATTTTGACCTATTTCATCTATGATGTCTTCAAAACAGATCTTTGGTTTAATACAGTCTTCCCTTTTAAGGTAGGTCAAGGTTATAACAACAATGCTTAGAACCTGTACAGTGAATTACCTCCAAGTTAGAAAAGAAAACTTCAGTTTTCAGATGTAGACTATAAAGTCAAAGTTAAATAAACTTCGTTGGTAAGCCTGTCAGTGAGTGGCAGAGTCAGGAATAAAACTCATTAGCCTTATAATTTGGCAGATCTTAACCAATATCAAACTATAAAACTTCTGAAGGGGGAATTTAACTTCAGTAAAACTCTGATGTTCTGCAATAGCTGAAGAACAAGAGAGTCATACAGAAGCATTTTTCTTGCAATTTGCAGTAGTGAGCAGCTCGTTAAATAATATCTCTGGTGCCTCTTTATGTTGAGTCATAGCAGGCTTAATAAAGCCTACCCATTCCTGAATCTCAGTAAACATGTGAATAAATACAATAAATAAATGTGTATTGAAGTAGCTGGGCCATGATCTGATGGGTATTGGTTGCCTTCAGTCAGGATAGACTTCTGGAAGGCTCTTGGCTGATGCTATAAATAACAAATGTTATCGCAAGATGTTATCTGAGTTGTTTATACATTAATGCAGTACTTTTAACGGTACCAATCCTAGCCCAAAAAAAGTCTTCTGAAGATGTCTGGTTATTATGCAATACCATTCAAAGTGTTTGTGAATGTACTGGTGGTATACAGTACACTGAGAAAGCAGCTGAAGTACTACCTGCATAGCTAAGGTGGTGGCCTTCTTTATAGGATCAGTTTCCAGCATAGTCTACTGAGAAATGAGAACTCCAAGTATTAAATTAAATATTCCCCAGGAGTTAGAGCTCTATAACTCTTCCTTTCTCCTGAACAATATGGAATGGCTACTCCTGTAGAGACTGAGCTCTCTCTCTGATGGTTTAAAGCCACATTCCACTAGCAACTGATGGATAATTGCCTCCTTGGTCCCAGTCCCCACACAAGAAATTGTTGGAAAACCTGAGTGACTGACTTAAGGCTACTCCCTGCCAAGTCTGTGGCAAAGGAAGGAAATGACAGGAGGGTATGGTTAGGATGTCCCCATGCAAAGCCACTATGTGTTGGGCTCCAGGCTATAGAGACATTTGTTAAAGGCCACAGTAATGACTGTAAATACCTGGAGCAGTCAGGAAGGCCTGATTATATGATAGCGACAGTCTGCTGTTGAGAAAGGATCCTACAGGTAATACCTTGGTGCCCCCTTTCCCAGTTTATTCTATCCTTTATCCTCACCGCTGTGGCTAGCATACAGGCCACAACATCCTAACGATTTTTGGAGATGGAAAAGCATTTCCTAATCAAAATCTTGTTAACTGCTTTTTAAACTCAGCTACTGCTATGCCACTTCATATACATCCTCAGGGAAGGTGGCAACACAGCACCCCACAGGAATGCACAATATTCAAGGTTGACACTGTATCATCCAGCTGCTGGTTCAGCCCATAATTAATTACACATGATGTTTGACCACTTCATGTTTAATTACAATATTAAGCGATGTTTTACCTACCCTACAGAAGTTAGCAAACATGATTCAGTCCTTTCAGCCCCTGAAACAAGTTCAGTCAAGCAAGTTTTTTCTTAAAATGAGCAGAGGAAAGCTTAGCTTGGAGGTGGTCATTGGAAAGTTCCTGTTTTCCACCAGCTGTAAACCTGTCCTCTGATAGCAAAATTGTTCCAAATTATTGAAACAGACGTTAATTGGCTCCTGAAATCCTCTGTTTTTAGTCAGTTTAGGGTAACTTGGATATCAAAACTGTGTGTTTGAGCACTTTACAGTCTTGATGAGTTCCAGGCCTTAACTTGCTGTATTACAGGAAAAACAACTTAACTGTACATGATGTATGAAAAACTTCTATTTTTTGTACTTTCAGTGTCTAATTTTAGTGAATGTCTCCTTGTTCTTGAATGAGAACTGTCTGAACAAGAACCCGCTGGCTGCTTTGGATGGCACAGTATTTTTACTTCTCATCAGGAATGACTTTGTTAGAGTCATGGGGGTCTAAAGAGCAACCAGCTCCCTTTTGGCAGCAGCAGCTGGTGCTGCACTTTGTCCGGGGCCTGCTGAGATGACTGCAGTGTGGCCAGATGGGTACCTCCCCTGCATAGCCTGAGGCCTCTTCAAGTTAACAGTCCCTGTCCTTCAGCATCAATTCAGATTGGATTTTGACATATATCCAAAAGGAGAAACTGATAACAGGCACCCATTTTCACCCCTCTCTGCTTGGAAACAGTGTAGGAGGAATCAGTGTAAGGAAGTCGTGGCCTGATTTGAGCAAGTTAGTGGAGGAAAAAATCTGTCTCTGTCTTTAAAGTAACTCAAATGTCAGCTTACAGAATCACAGAGTCACAGAATTGAAGGGTTTGTTAGGGATGTCTGGAGGTCACCTAGGCCAACCCCCTGTTAATTCAGGTCCTGTAGAGTAGGTTGTACAGGAAAATGTGAGCAAACAACTTGCTGAGAGCACTCATTACCAAGAAGCAAGCCTGATGTAGAGATTGCCTCCAATTTGTATTGCATATGAATCACAACAGGTGAAAAAGTATCCCTACAAGTTTCAGAAATTATAAGCAGTTCATAGAAGATAGATTGTTGTAGAGATATTAAATGCTCAATTTTTATTTTCCCAAATGTAAAATCATAGAATCACAGACTTGCTCAGGTTGGAAAAGACCTTCAAGGTCATCAGGCCCAACCTCAACCTAACCATACTACCTTAACAACCCAATGCTAAATCATGTCCCTGAGCACCACATCTAGGGACAGTGACTCAATCACATCCATGGTAAGCCTATTCCAGTGCTTAACAGCCCTTTCTGTAAATAAATTTTTCCTTATATCTAACATAAACATCCCTTGGTGCAACTTGAGGCCATTTCATCTTGTTCTGTCACCTGTCACCAGTGAGAAGAGACCAACCCCCTCTCACTGCAGTCATCTTTCAGAAATTTGAAGAGCAATAACATCCCCACTCAGCCCCCTCTTTCCCAGACTGAACAGCCTCAGTTCCTTCAGTCATTCCTCACAGGGCATAATCTCCAGGCCCTTTGGATCAGACAGGTTATACCATATGTGGGTACCAGATTAGGATCATCCAATACTCAATGATGTCAGATGACAGTTATCACAAGTGTTCTGCCCAAAAGAGTCCCAGATATTAACTAACCCAAAGCTAATCTTTCTAATCTCAAACACACTGAAAGTTTCACTTGCCATATTTCTCTACAAAGAGTTTTCTATAATTCCACAATCAGTTTTCACCAGATGCCTTCAGAGCATCATGTACAAGGGTCCATGACAATAAACACACACATACTATTCAGTCTAAATGTTATTTGCCATTTCTTCCAGTGCCATAGATTTGGGAAATTTCCGTGAGGCAAAGTTAGTTAAGAGTAACAAGGCAGCAAACTTACAGAGAATATCTGTGGCTGTTGTGGGAAGTAAAACGAAGATGAGGAATGTGAAGGCTGCCCAGATCTTATCCAGAATATGAAACTGCTATGCTGATTCTAAAGATACCAAGGATCTCACATCTCAGATGATAAAGTTAGAAAAGTAGCAAGCAAGAACTTATCATTTATAGGAAACTCCTAAAGAAGTGCTGGATGCAAGACACTGTTTCTTTAAGAACTGAAAGGTTTAGGAAGAAACAAAGAGTTTATATAGTGATTGACTGGCTAACATACAGGCTAATTACTCAACTGGGTAACATTCATCACCACTACAACATGAAGAAATGCTACCTGTTGTGAACAAGTAAGAATTCATTTTCTCAACTTATATGCTTGAAGATTTTCTGTGAAAATGGTCCTGCTTACACTAAGTACTTATATGATATCTGTTATTCTAGCCTCTAGGCAATAATTCATCATCACACTTATGAGTAAAACTGGAAAGTTCAATGAATAACTACCTGGGATCTTGCAACTATTTCCTTTGGAAAATGCTTTCTTCATGAATAATACAATTCTAACAGGAAATGCAGGGGACAGGAGGTAAATTTCAACATATTCACCACTGCATTTCATGACACACAAAATCATACTTCTATAAAGACTTTGCTTTTGTATCTAAAGATTATGTACTAGTTGAGCCACTTAAAAGAAATGTGTTAATCTTCATCACTTAACTGTCAAAAAAATGCCCCTAGACTAATGCACTTGACTTTAATATAAATAAGTCACATTTATTTATATAAAGAGAGGCTTCAAACTTCCTTGTATCTGCAGTTGTTTGCCCCTATATCTTTCTGTTGATTCATACAAACTGGTAAATTGATCTAACTTTCTAACTACTAGATTTAGTTACTGTGTATGCCATCAGTTTGTAAAGAAAATATTTTCCTGTAGTATTGTCATCCTGAAGGAGAAGAGCTTTTGATTTTACTTTCCATATCATTAGTTGCACTTTTTAACAAAGGATAGATTTATGCTTGCAGAAAACCTCCTGAAAAATGATCATAAAACCTGGGGAGTATGCACATCCATTTGATTTTCTTTTTGCAATGAGTTTTGGAAAAGGTCCCCATTTAAATCCTGTGCTTAATATACCAAATCATAGACAATCTGACAGAAGTGATGAAAAGACCTGTTTCTCTGAGTAGGTCTCACTGTGATCAGCAAAATCAGGAGGAGAACACTGTACTGCACTCCCATGCAAACTCTCTGTGATGCTCCTAGTAGTATTCTGTTACATCTTCTCTGCTTAGATAATCCTTTTGGAGGTATGAGGTAGTGAGATACTTGCTTCTTCTAAAGGCTGGGATGGTGAGAGAGCTGTAGTATTCAGCTGACAGTCCAAGGTAAGCTGTGAAGAGTCTGGAGCACAAGTCTTAAGAGGAGAGGCTGAGGGAACTGAGATTGTTCAGTCTGGAAAAGAGAAGGTTCCAGGGAGACGTTATTGCTCTCTACAACTCCTTGAAATGAGGTTGTGGTGAGATGTGAATTGGCCTCTTCCCTCAGGTAGGATGAGAGGATGAGATAGGATGAGAGGGAATGGCCTTAAATTCATGTTGGATAATAAGAAAAATTTATTCTCCTAAAGAGTGGTGAGGTATTGGAACAGGCTGCCTAGGGAGGTGGTAGAGTCATCATCTCTGGAGGTGTTCAAGACAAGAACAGATGTGGCACTGAGGGACATGGTTTAGTGGGCATGGTAGTGATGGGTCAAGAGATGGACTAGATGCTCTTAGTGGTCTTTTCCAACCTTAATGATTCTATGATATTTGAGAAAGAGTCATGGAAGAAAGTTTTCAGTGTGGGGCCTGGTCCTACTTCTGTACTGGTTGGAGGGAGCCTGGAGCTTGATATGGATGAATCCATGGTGGCTGAATCTCAACCTTGGCAGAAAAACTTAAAGAATTTTAGGTTCTGTCCTCAAACCAACTCTTCCGCTGGAGAAAGCAAGTTCCTACCACTCCAGCAATGACACATACTCTTATCACTGTACTGAAACTTGCCTTACCCACAAGCAGCTACACCTGCTTTCAGCTATTTGCATAAGCAGAGTTTAGAGATCATATATTACTCAAAAAATGGCAGTACATCCTGTTCTATGGATGCAGACTAGAGTGGTTATTTTCTTATGGAGGTTATTTTCTTATGGCTATTCTGTCAGCTTGGCAAACAGGAAGTCTTGTTGAAAGGAACAACAGTGAATATATATTTAGAAGGAGAGTACCTGGACAGATGGTTCTGACCCAAAGTGACTAATTGATTGTGTTAGTGGAATGGGAGAAATTTGCACCAGTGGATACAGAAGCTCTGCTGTTCCTGGTGTTCTGCTGACAGGTAATGAATGAAGATGCTGCTGAACAGGGATATAAACAAAAAAGATGGCAAGTTTAATCTTATCTTGGTTAAAAACCAGAAGGAATAACAAACAAAGCAGTGCTTCAGAAATGTAAAAGGAAAACGTGTAGAAAAAAAGTAACTTTTGAAGGTACAGGATAGAAATTAAATGTGGTACAGTGAACACATACTTTGCCTTTAATATGAGATTTCACATACTCTACAAGCTTTTTAATAAGTAGGTTGCAGAATCATTGTTTGTGAGGAAAATAGCACCCATCCTTCCTATTCTACATGGGCAGGAGAATTCAAGCCACTCTCTGTGAAAGGGAATGGAGAGATAATAAGTTTGACAAGATTTTGTTAAAGTGCAGAATCCTGGGTTCCTGAACAGGAGAAAGGAAACAAGTAATAACATATCTACAGAACCACAGAATCACAGAATCACTAGGGCTGGAAAGACCACTAAGATCATCTAGTCCAACCATCAATCCATTACCACTGTGCCCACTAGCCCATGTCCCTAAGTGCCACATCTGTTTGATTCCTGAACAGCTCCAGGGGCAGTAACTCCACCATTCCCCGGGCAGCATGTTCCAGTCCTGTGATCAGAGACACATCGGCTTTTAACATAAAATTTCGTTTATTTATTTATTTTTCTAGGATGAGTTATTGTATTTATTCAGGGCAATCATTTATTTTCGCTCCTGGATTTCTTCTCTTGATTCCATGCTCTTCTCTGCCTCTTGTGCAAACAGTCATGGCATGGGACTTGGCCAACCCATTCCACGTGCAAGTATTTTTTTTTTCATACAGTCATATTTCCTGAGTGGAATTGTGCCTGTTTCATCTTTTTATTTCCATAAGAAACTGAGCAATTCTTTCAGGTAGCCTGCAAGTGAAAAGAAGTGCTGGTGTAAAGTGCTTTGACGTCAGCAAGAGACTTTCTTTCAACAGGGCTGCAGGGCTACTGCTTTGCCTGCTTCTTTAAGGCATTCTTGAGCACAGAGTGAGTTTTCTGCTAGTGAATCATCTGTGCGCTCCCAAAGGGCAATTTCAACTAAATCAAACGTGATGAACAATTTTTAGGAATGACAGAAACTGTGCTTTTCCTAAGGGCAATGTCCTCATCAGGATGACAGTCACAAGGGGACTGTTTTAAAACAGGAATGAGGAGTAAATGCTTGCCCAAACACTGTTTTCAGGGTCCCAAAATTCTCAGAGCTGCACGTTTTGGGAATGCAGCTGCATATCCAAATGCAAATGAGATGTTAATTAAGTGGCAGTAGGTAGAAGAGTTTTACTCCTCTTTTCTCATAAGTAGCTGATGGCATCCCCTTGTCCATGGTGATGCAGTGGCAACTCCCATTCTTCATTTACCCTCCCAGTGCCCTGTGATGCAATGACTGGTCTTATGCAGCACTTGTGAAAATACAAACCACTTATTTCTGCAAGCTGGCAATGAGCACTTATCAAAGAGCTTTCTGACAGTGGCCATGCAGCTGGGAAAGGGCCTGTGCAGCACAATAATTCTGCCAAGCTGTCCCAGCCCTATATAGACATCACAGGCAGAAATGTCTTCATGTGTGCTTTGGGAACACAGCTGGTCGCATTCCCCTTCTTGATAGTGCTCTCAGGGGATGCAGAAGCAGGAGGAAGATAGCAACAAAATGCCAGTGATGACTTCAAGGTGCAACCCACACTAAGCTCACACAGGCAGCGATGCTATCCACTGTGCCAGGAGAAGCTGTGTGATCATACATAAAATGACCGTTGCTCATTTCACTACTCAGAGGTGTTTGTTTGGGTGGAGCAGCATGGTCGTTTTCTCTCTCCGACAAGTCTTCAAGAGAAAATATCTCATTCAAGTATTTGCCTGGTGAGTGCTCACCAACAGCACGGGAACAGCGGCTCAGTGCCGTGCAGCCCACCTCCCGCAGGCTTTCACCTCCTCCTGGCAGCTTACAGGCACAGCCAGCTGCCTTGCATCCCGGACTTAGCTGAGGAGCAGCGATTTTTCTGCTCTGGCTCCCGTAGCTCTCTTGCGAGCCCTAGTGACAGCAGCACCTGCCTGCAGATCACGCCTGGTGAAGCAGCCGGATCTTGCTGGGAAGTAAGGGAAGCGTTTGTGTGCTAAGTTTCTTTTCCTGCTGTTCTCTTCTATCTCTCTTCCGTTGAGGTCAAAGCACCAGTGAGCATCTCTGACCTCTGCTAAAGTCTGTAGAGTGCAGAGACTTTGTGTCGTCTCACAAAAAGAGAGGGTTCAGGACAGAAATACAAAAGCAAAGGCGGAGCTATTTGAAATTAAATACATATACGTGTATATGTGCTTGCATGTGTATATATGTATGAGCACACTTCTTCCAGTGACATCCCAAATACCAGGACATTTGCACTCAGTAGGTAGCAGTGCCCTTTCGCTCATACTTTAACCCCATGGAAACCATAGTGAGGTACAAGGATGGCTGCCTCACCACTGTCCCGAACAGGGCTGCAGTTCCCAGCCAAGAGCCTTTCTTTTACACCTCAGCAGAAAATACTGATGGTTTTGTAAGTTTTTTTAATGTTTTTATTTTTATTTTTTTTATTTTTTATTTTTTGTTGTTCCTGAGGCCTTTCCCTTCCCTTCCCTTCCCTGCCCTTCCCCTCCCCTTCCCCTCCCCTTCCCCTCTCTTTCCCCTCTCCTTTTTTAAATCACTGCTCCTCATACATCTTCCTCTCTAGACCCTTCACTATCTTTGTAGCCCTTGTTTGAACACTCTCTAATAGTTCTATGTCCTTTCAGTACCATGGTGTCCCAACCTGCACACAGCACTCAAGGTGAAGCTGCACTATTGAAGGGTAGAGTGGGATAGTCACATTCCTTGCACAGATGGGACGACCTTGATGAACCCCATTCCAGAACAGAAAGGCATTTCAAAATTTGATCAATGCCTTATTTATCATTCCTAGAACAGAACAGAATTACTCTTTAATCTGAAAACTAGAAGTAGTGACCAATAGATATTGCTGAGGTCTCTTTATGCATGTCCATGCTCAGCCCTTGTTTGAACATGTCAGGTGAGCTGAAAAGCCAGGTTGTTTACCACTTTGAATCCAGCAACAGTGAGGTGAATTATTGGGAGCAGGTAGATCATTGCCTCTGGAGTTTCTAATCAATGGTTTTTAACTCAAGCTTTTCTCTCCCATCTAATGAAGCTAGAATGAAAATGGTGGGGGAAGAACAAAAACCAGGCTCAGGCAAGGTTCTGAAATCATGTGTATATACCTGTTTGTGTATGTATATATGTACATGTGCATATACAGCTAATTTTTATATTCATCTTTGGGAGTTATTTTAAATCCAGCTGATTTTAAATGCATGCATTTCATGTCAGCAAACAAGTTCTTTTCTCATGTATTACTGGCTATTATATCTATACCACAGGAAGTGAAATCAGCATTTGGCAATAAGATATGCTCCAAATATAACAACACACATCTCTCAGTCTCTTTAAAATAAATATAAACTTCCATCTAGCTGGTGCTAGCTCTGAAAATGTGTCTTTTTGCCACGAGGAACAGAATTGATAAGCCTTAATTCAGAGTTTCTATCTTGTTGTCTACCAGCTTCTCTTCTTATTGACATTGTCTGGACTAGGTATAGGAACAGAGCAACAGATCTATTCATCCTGGATTTCTAATTGCTACACTCTGGCAAGGGTACTGGATTTATCCTCAAGAGTGAAATGTAGATAGTTTTGAGACAGAACAGTTGAACACAGGCCTCATTCTTCTTTTAATACAAGTGGAAAAATGTTTCACACTGATATATAAACATGGAAAGCTGGATCTTTGTACAGCTCTGGATATACCTCACCCGAGGTTTAGATACAACTGCCAAATCATCATTCCTGGAAAATACACCCTTACTTTAAGCAGGATGTAAAAAGGAAAGCAAAGAAACAAAACATCAACTTTACCATGCTAAAAGATAACCTCCCTAATTGCTGTGACTGCTGTAGTCAGAGATTATCCAGCTCCTGGTAAAAATATTGCAGAGGAGAGTTGAGGAGAGGAGAGTGGAGAGGGAGAGGAGAGTGGAGAGAGAGAAGAGAGAGGAGAGAGTTCAGTTGGAAATGCCTGTTGCTGGTTTCCAAATACTCCTGTGAAATGATCACCTGTAGAGGGGCAGCCTCCTTCAGCCTTGTTGCACAGTCTGCCAACTAAACACCACCTCAAGTTCTCAGCTATATCTCTTCCAGCTGACAATTTAAAGGGAAGGCAATACCAAATTTATAGTAGTTCAGGTTGATTCTTAGTTAGGGACATCTTACTCCTGCCTTGTGCACAGTGGTGATGCTGAACATACACAGCTCACAGGACTGAATCAAGTGTCTGGTCAGCAATTGAAGAAAAAGCTGCACCCCTGATGGCCCAGTAGGTGCACCCACAAAGAAACATGGAGTTGAAGGTATCTCTGCTCATGGCAGGGGAGTTGGGACTAGATGACCTTTAGGATTCCTGTCAACATAAACCATTAGACGTCTGTGATTTGCAGGTACTTCTCAAAACACAGTTTTATTTTTTATTTATTTATTTTTAAAATGTTAAGGGTTTTATGTTTAGGTCTACTTTTAAGTTGAGAGCAATGAAATTTTTTCTTAAGAAACCATTTTTATTCACTCTGTTTAAAATATTTCAATGGTACCATACATAATGGAACTGAAAACGCTGGTCTGATAGTGTATGGGAACTGTTGAATCACAACCTGAACCACTGATTGGTCACCTGAGGCAAGCACCGAGTCAGCCACAAGGGCACAGGTGAAGGTGATATACCTGTGTGATTGGAAGGGGTGAATTCTACAAGAGGAACAGAGCCAGAAGTTTTAAATCTACAGGCTGACTATGTGAGCAGCTTTTCATACTATCAGTTAATAGTCATTTTATTGTTATTTCAGAGCAGTTCCTGTATTTTTCTGGAAGCAAAGAAAGGACAAACCCCATTTAAAGGCTGACCACCACATGGAATCAATGCCAAGCCTCCACCATTATAAAGGTGACTTACTCTCTTTTGCTAGTTGTCTGTATACCATCTACATAAGCCTACTAAAAATATGCCACCTTCAGTACTATTTTAATTGAGTATCATTCTTGAGGGTTATTTGCCCTACAGATAGCCAACCTCACTTCGAGGTATATTAAAGCCTTTGATTTGATTGTACAAATTGTATTTAGCATCTCATACACTACTTTTTGCTTTTCATACGCTCATTAATCCTTCTGATTCATCAGGAGTATTTTACAGGTGAGAAAATTCACGAAGAGAATCTGTTAAGACACCAGATTTGAGGATATAAAGTGATTTTTGCTATGGCAAAATCTGAAATTATATGTCATTAAAAACTCTATGCAAGTACAAATTTATTTAAGTACACAGAGATGAAAGATTCTGATGAGGGATTGTAATACTCTAACTTACATGCACTGGGTATCAACCTAGTGGCTAATTTGGAGGTCAGAGTTCCAGTTCCTGTCCTTTCTTTGCTTCCAGAAAAATACAGGAACTGCTCTGAAATAACAATAAAATGACTATTAACTGATAGTATGAAGAGCTGCTCACATAGTCAGCCTGTAGATTTAAAACTTCTGGCTCTGTTCCTCCTGTAGAATTCATGCTTCCGCTAAAATTCAGTCTAGCACAGACACTTCTGTGCATTAAGTCGCAGTTTGTTATAAAAATCTCATTATCTTCTGCAAAATATGGTATATTGTCTAAACTACTCTTATTATCATCCATTATTTTGTCTATTGATTAACATATGGTTTCATGTGGCTATGATAAGTTGTCACCAACTTCCAAGGTGATTTGCTGAGTATGTGTGGGCCTGGCCACACATTTCTAGATCTTGTACTTCACAAAGTGATTTGGGTTGTTTGTTAGATTCCTAACACAGAGCTTTTGTGAATTTTTTTCCTCCACAAATATGAGCTATTTCTGAGTTCTTACCTTCTCTCCTAAGCCAGGTTTTCTCAAGTAGCCAGATGGCTGTTAGAAAATAGGAAGGCCTGTAGGTGGTCTTTATGATTAATATTTTAGTAGATTGGTATGGCTGCTTATTTGATGGTCTAATAAAGATTACATCAGCCTACAGAAAACTTGCAATTAATTCATAAAAAGAAATTGTAAGTTTAACTGTGCATTTTTATAATTATCTTCATGTTAATGCAGTGCTTACAGCAAGAGCAAGGGATTTTATTATGTGTAACTTTCTGAAGCTGATTAGTGGTGTCCTTTTATAACTTCAGTTAATGAACAGATTGAGCCAAATCGGTCTTCTGAAGTCACATTGAAAAATTAATCACTAGTAAGCAAGCTGTTATCAAATTGGATGTGTGAGCAGTACTGTATTAGTACATATACAAGACAAGAGAGTTCTTATTTACAGGTAAGTGCTCACAACAACAGTAAATGAGCATTAACAATAGTCCTCCCTTGCATGGGTACTTGCTCTCAGGAGCACCTAACAGCTGCCCAAATTAAACCCTTGGCCAGATGGTCAGTCCCATAAGTAGGCAGCATAGAGAATACACTAATGTGTTTCAAGAAGTGAAGTAATGCAAACTGAAACAGATGGTATAAATCTTTAAACCTTACTGGAAGATTCAAGATGAAAGCAAAGTAAGAAAGTAAACCAAATTTGTGTTTTGGAGCTTTTAGTGAATCTTGTTCTGCCAGATTACAAAACGCGAAGCCTATACTCCTATGATGTCTGAATGCATTCATCTTGTAAAGGTAAGAATTTTGGAATTAGTGATGTATTTAGGTGTTTAAGACTAATAGATGTAGCATTTTTTAATAAAAAGTCTATCTCTAATTTAAGACTGTGCACATTCTAAGGTATTTTCAAAGATAATTTTGGAAAACAAAATGTACAAATAATATTTGTTCTAAAATAAAACCCTGTTAAAGAAAAGCATAGAGAGAGGCTGAGAACACATACAAGCCCTGTTCTTCCTGTCATAACCATTCACTAACTATGCAACTATCACCAGTGAACACCACTGTTCCTGAGACTGAGTTAGAATTGATTGTTAGATAGGTCTTTTCTGTGACATTTAGTTTCAGAGCAGAATTAATGTTATAAATGTTGCCTCCTAAGTATAGTTTCATACATTCATTGCCTTTAGACTACAAATGAGATTATATTGCAGCTAAATTTGATGTGAACTGTTAATAAATAGCTATTATGACTGTGGATTATAGCTTAACATGAGTCTCAAACAGGAGAAGTTCTAAGTAGAATAGTTCACTGAAGCCAGTGAAGGGGCCTGTACGCTAAATACCAGCTTTGATTGTTCTTCAATGGCCAACAAACAAACAACCATTTGAAAGACCTACAGCTTTTCAGTCTAGGAACATGTAGGCATGTTATAACTGAGGTTAGACACGTTTCTTCATGTGGAGAATTAAAGATTTCATGAGAACGAGTATAGGTTGGGATGGGAAGGCAAATGCCATCTGCCCAGCCTGAAAGCTTGGAAGACTGGGCATTATAAAAATGACTCACCAGGCAAAATTTTGGCATTGGACTCCTGTTATTTTTAAGATATACAGACACCTTTCTTGCTGTGAAAAAATAAGTGATGTGGTATTAAAATACTGCTCTCCTGGGTCACTACCATACAGTACAGGTCTGCTCATGGAATGTACAGCTGGAGAAGCCCCTGAAAAGTTTAGGTCCTCAATAATCAGTGTGCACCACAAGTAAGTAAGGATATATTTAGATGCATTCTCTGTAATGCATGCAGGTTATACCCAGCCATACATAATTGATGAATGCAGGGCAAAACAGGTGGTTCACAACCCTTTCTGAGGCAGACATACGGAAGCAAAGCACTCCTTGAATTTTACTTGCACAGAGCTCAACTCTTTCAGAGAATAAATTTAGCCATTGATACTTAGATGTCTGGTTTATAGCAGAATGCTTAAGCATCCAACAAATCAGAGCCCTAAGATGATCAATGTATGCACTAGAAGTATCAATTAAATATGACAGCCTGGATCTCAACCTGAAACCCACTTTTTCTTCTTTAAAAAGGATTGTTTCAGTTCAAATTTGCAAACTGTCAACTTTGCTTGAGGAGTCCCTTTCTAGGATGCTCTTTAGCATATTATTTTCTGTGACATATGTTTCACTGTAATAGTAAAAGCATTATCCTGAGAACAGTGTTCCTGTGTATGTTCTGCAAAGTGAATTTTCATCATCCTCAGTTTTGCCGTCTCTTAGCAACCAGAAAGATAACCAGCAAAGTTCTAAATATTATCATGTCAACGAGATCAAAACACAAAATGCACACTGGAATTTTTGGGGAAACTACCTCATCTCTTTTTTTCTTTTCCCTTGCTTCAGATTTCTGAGTGGCATATGCAGAGAAAACTTCTAATCCTAGAGAATTTACACTGTAGTCTGAGGATCTAGAAGATCTCCACATGGACAGCAACATTACATATGCTTTCAGTCAGTGATGGTCTAGGATGGAGGAAGATCTGCTAAAGACAGGACTAGGGTTTTATACAATACCTCTAGTACTGTCCATGATGTGATCGAGGTTTTGTTCATAGAGATCAATGAAACTTTGCTTAATAGAATCATAGAGTCCCAAAACGTCTTAGGACCTTTAGAAGCCATCTGGTTCACGCTCCTTCTATAGTACGGCCAGCTAGAGAAGAGAATCACCCAGGACCATGTCCAGGTGATTTTTTAATATCTCTAGGCAGGAAGACCCAGTCTCTGTGGTAACCTATGTCAGTGCTCTGTCACCAGTAAATGTTATATAGAGCAAGACTAAGACTAAGTGCTTTGGAGAAGCAGGATATAATAGTAAATAAGTACCGAGGACAAAAATTTGGAAGAATTGGTTCCCAGTGTCCTAATCTATTGCTGCCACCATGTGATTTGACATCCTGGATCACCCAGGCCACTCAATGATTCTGTTTCGTATCTGTGACTGAGTTAAAAATATATTTTTTAGAGAGGTAGAGTGGCACAGAATATGCATTTAAAGGTAGATAGTTATTCATTGTAAAGAAAGATTTTTTTTTATGCTGAGTTATTCATTAAAACAATTTTATTTCCAATCTGATTTTTCTTAGTGTTGGAAAAGATTGTATCCTGTCTTTTTCTATTACATTTAATACTCTTTATAGGGGCTATTTTCCCCTTGTGGGAGCATTTATACTCTGTCATCAAATAATTCCCTCACTTTCCTTTTTGTCAAGATTCTCTATCAATCTTTAGTCTCCAACCCTTTCTTAAGCTGGTTTCAAAATTTGTTTCTTAGAAACTGTAACAATACAATTTCCACAAACTTTATATATGGTAGAATTCACCGTACTTCAAGTGAAAATCTCATCCATGTTCTCAGTGTTCCTGCAATAAGCTCCTCATGCAAAGGTAATGCTGTCTTCCTTTCCAGATTAGCATTTCCTTTCTACAGCTGTGTGTGAGGCTTGTTCTCTTTAGTAATTTATTACAAAAGGGGTCAGCATTCATCTGATTACCCTTGGAGATGTCTGAGCTGCCTTTTTTCAAACTTACTTCTTCCTTATGAAAGTCGCTGTGACAAACTTTTACGTAGCCTGTGTTAAATGACATATTGCATGAGTCCATCTTTCATATGTTATAAATCACACTGTTTAATTCATTTTACCTTAGATAAACTGATGAGTATTTTTTTTGTATTTCTCTATCTTTTGCTATTTTATTTTTTTATTTTTTATTTTTTCTCTTTTCCCCTGGTAAATAACTAGCTATCATAGAATATAATGTTAGAATGGACTTCAGTATGTAATCTAATCCATCCTTCCATTCTTCTGAACTTCAGTAATTGATATATAAGAAAAGTCCCAAAAAGGTGAGATCCATCTGGCTGAGGACATTCCAGTTTCACAGCTAACAGAGTACAAAGGCAGGAGAAGGTATGATCACTATTTCCATCTGTCTATCTTGAATTCTTGGTGTGAGTGATCAGGTACCTACTTACTGCACCACCTGGAAATGGTCTTTAGTGACAATATTGAGCAAAGTCCCAGGTCATGCTCTTGAGGCTGGAGGCTTTTGGTGGCCTACCAGTTGTCCTTCGGCACTCTACAGAGATGCCTGGCAGAACTTAAGGCAAACATACAGAGCTCTGAAGTTGTGTTTCACAAACCAGTGGCTGAAGCAGGCAAGATTTTCTCTGAGAGAAGATGGTTGAACAGCGTCAGCAGCTGCTGTCATGGAAGACTATGAAGTCTCTATTAGGGTCTCTGATAGTCTCTATCAAATGTCTGTGAAAGGGCACTGCCATCTTAGGATGTACAACTGAAGCTGAGAATCCCTATACTACCTACTTAAATCAGTGTGGTTGAGTTTAGCTGATTCTTACAGAGTGTTTTATTATTAAAGAAGTAAAAAACGAACAGGAAGAAATGCTTAGGAGTATGTCTGTAGCTCAGAATTGTCATTAAAGTAAATGAAAAAATAAAAAGCAAAAGAAGGCACTTTTCTCCATTTTCAGTTCCATCAGTACTGATTATGAAGCCTCAAGGCGCTGAGGCCTCTGTGAAGAAAATTTTACTGCTGCCTTTTGCAGATCAGTAGCCAAAAGGCTCAGAGCTAAGGTGACTTGGAGGATGAAACACAATCGTCATTAAGTATGTGAGCCACGAAAAAACTCACAAGCATCCAGCTTTCATTTCTATGCACTACTTTATAGGTCATTCCTCCATTTATACAGGAAATGCAATGGGGAAACAAGTAAATAGCACTAATTTAATTTAGCTCTTGTTTGTAGCGAAGTAGACAATAAAGTGAGCCTATGCAACTTACAGAACAACGTCAAATCACTTGTAAGATGATGTTACAGAAGAAAACAGGTTTCCAGTACATTTTCTGATCACTTACCCCAAAAGACCTGCCTGATCACTTATTGTCTACTTATTTTTTTTATTTTCTACTATGTAACCTTGAGGGATTTTTACACCCATGCCTACAAAACATCATGCTTATAAATTTTGCGGATGATTAGATAAAATACTGATGATTTATCTCAAGATGACAGTCACAAAGTGTCCACTTGGAATCTTCTTCAGATGCAGTTGGTATAAAATGAGCACAAGCCATCAAGCAGTATCTGAAACATCTCAGCTGCATGTTACTTTATTTTTTTCCACTCTCCTCACCTTTTCATTTCTGTGCATTCAGGAACATCGTGCTCAATCTGTCTCCTTTTTAACCCCTTTATCTGAACAACCAGAAAAAGCTGCAGAAGGAAATCAGTGGTAAAAAAAATAGCACCACAACATTATTAGGTAGTACTGCAGCAGTTTTAACCCTTCTACCACGTCTGTCCTCTCAAGATGTTTGAGTCTGGTGAGCTTAGATACTTTATGTGAAGTTCCATACCTTTCATAGCTTCTAGGAGCTTCATAGCTCCGTAGGCTCATGGACTCTGTGATTAGACTTCAGATTATACATATGTATCTTAGCGCATAAGAACCAAAATCAATAGTTCTCACTCACATAAACCCCCTCCTGCAGATTGTCTTAACTGACTCTTACAGTGAAACAAGAGTATAAAGCTCTGAAGCTGCAGTCCTTTCCATAAAACACAACAACAACACAGCAGAAAAAGTAACACAGCAGCAGATACCAATAATATTCCAGATAAAAAGTCATAGCAAGTGGCAAGAGATCCATTTACAAGGAAGATCCTTACTCCTGTTGTTTATATGACAGCTACACTTACCCTAGCTTGACCCAAATTCCCGTCAACAAGTAATTCCTACACCTGGTAGGAGGCAGACCCTTCCTCCTGAGATGTTAATTTGATGCCTTTGTTGTCCCTGGTAGATTGTCATCCTGTAGCACTGTGATACTGAAAGCTAGGGCAGGAATTCTAATGTTATCTGTACATACATTTATGAACTATGAAAGAAATGAAAATTGGCATTTCTGTGCCATTGGCTGGAGGCCACATTTTGGCTGAACGATGCCCTCATTTATAGCAATGTTGATGAAAGGAGACAATGAGAAAGCTCATGAGCTGTTTCCATTCCCCTTTGATAGTACCTGAATAACAAAGAAAGAGTGACTGCTGTTCTCACATAAAACACTGTTCAATATTTAAACATAAAGGCCTAAATTTTTAACGTGGTGCAGAAAATCTGTCTGCATCCCTTCCCTTAAAGGTAACAGGATATGTGGAAATAAATCCCACCACATCACATTCAATATTTATCTCTAAAGTATTGTATGGCTACAGATGATTAATAATGTGTATAAATTATAACTGTATAGGGACTATTATCTAGAAACTGGCTGAGCCAGTGATCTATCAATATAGAGTTTTCAGGAATTACAAGTTTATGTAATCAGATTAGGGTTATCTGTGGTTTGTTAAGTGATGATTAACTGAAACACAGGGAATGAGTTTATGAATGCGATGAGTCTTCAGTACACAGCAGAAAAGTAATAAGTGATATGGAGCATGAAAAACTTAGAGTGCATTAAGTGAGGTTACTTACCATGAAAGATTTACTTGTGTAGTTTGGGGGTATTGTTACTTTTTTATCGTTATGGTTATAATTTTTAAGATGTTTTGGGAAATATATTTCCTGTGTCTCTCTACAAGTTGCTCTTAACTGCAAGCAGAAGCCTTTCATAAATGTATTAGTAAGTTCTCCTTTTGAAGAGTCCAACTGAAAATGTCACTGAAGAACAACTGTGATACCAGATACCAGGTGTTTTTCCCATGGAAAAAAATCATGCAAATCTGGAGTGTGGGACCTTGACCCCTGGAATATATGAGTCTAAGGTAAGAAGGAGAGAGATGATCTTGGGCTTGATCCTCGTGAGTTCTTTCCAACTCAGTATATTCTATGATTCTGTGATTAGACATGTAGGTTTCAGTAAAATACTTCCTTTTTCTCCCTGAAGTAATTTCTCCACATATTGGTTGTACCAATATTGTCTGCTATTTCTTCATCTTTAGGTGGAGCCAAGAGACCACTAAGACATTACAGATTTTGTAGTCTGTTATCTACAGAATGTGATTAAATAATAATATCATTATCTTCATTGACAATGCTTATAGAAATGAAACAAGAGGATTATGAGCTGTAGTCAGTGACTATGATTGAGACTTGATATGATATATATCAGATTAATGAATAAAAAGCAATAGGAAGCAGATTATATCTCTGATTCTGCAGTTTTCAAATCACTGCTTGTAATCACAACACACTTAATTTTGCATATGGGCTCCCATATAAGCTCCACTTAGCAACTGACAGTATGAATAGGACAGAGACCTATATGTTCTTCTGTGTTAGAGCTTTACTGAGTATTTGCAGGCACAATTGTGATCTGAAAACGTACCACTTTATTTTGGGATAGTGCAATGAACAATATCCCTGCAAAACCTTTTGTGAAGCTGCATGATTATAATGAATGATATGTTGCTGTTGAAAGAGAGGAGATAGCTGAAGCTATAATCTTATCATGTTTGATGTTGCCAAACTTCTATTGTTCTGCAGTTGCCTCCCTGCAATGACCCAGTGCTGAGGAATTGCAGTGGCAGCAAAGGAAAAAGCAAATTTCCTGTGAAAAAAATGTATGCAGAAAAGTAGAGAGTAAAATCCCCATTACAAAAATATTTATCTGAATTTTTATTACTGTTGTTGGATGATGGCTTTTGGATCAGCCATATGAAGGTCAGCCTCCTTAAAATGCTCGGAAGAAGTCAAGTTACCCTACAGTTCCTACTTCATTCTTGTTTTGCTTGGTACAGGAAATAAGTTATCACATTCCTTTTGGCACTGAGAATTTTATAGGGTTTGAAAATCACCACTGAATGGAAAAATATGTTCTTTTTGATTCCATAAGTCACAAAAATGACCACAAAAAATGGTGTTCCTCTGATCTTCTAAGATTAAACACAGAAACAATCATTCACCCTGAGAACAGTATAATTTCTTCCACAGTTTGAAAAAGTGTTATCTTTTCAAGGAAATGCTATAAAATAGACCCACCAGGAACTGGAAAGATAGAAAGTTAGATGGGAGAGTTACATTTTAATTCATAACGTAGTGACCTTTGCAAATCAGATGTGATGCCCATATAGGACAGGTAAGCCATTAAACACAAGGGATGAAGTAGCCCTGTCGTATGTTGAAGATCTGTTGTTTGAAAGTAGAACATTGATTAGATCTGGCAGCAAGGATTAAGAAATTCTCTAGTTGCAATAGATTTTTGTAAGATTACTTATCAGACATATCAGAAATTATATTAGAGAGGCAATGAGCAATTAATCTATCAGAGAATTAAGAAAATTGTAAATTTTAAAGCTATTTTAGTCATAGCCTTGATGAAAACTCATTCCTGGGGCTCTGTAACTACCTTATAGGATTCACTGTCCATTTAAAACTCCATTTATTTTGATTTATTTTGTATGGGTCAGTAAAAATAAATCATGATTACTTTGATCTACAACAATAAAGGCTGTAGTCCCAATATTACCATTGAAATTGGCATCCAATTTTAACATTTATTCATTTTAGGTATCTGCAATGATTCCGATGACCCACTGGTATTGTCACTAAGTGTGAATATTTTAAGGTATTTAGCTGTTTCTCTAGAAAAAATGCAGTATTACTGGGGAAAAATTGAGATGGAATCTCTTGGTATCTCTTTGTATGAAAATATGATCAAATATATCCAGACTTCCTGATATGCAATGCAAAAGGCCTATAGAAATTGTAGACAAAGTACTGGATATAATGGCAGAAGTAACTTATTTCTCAAGTGATAGCTTAAGCTTAGACAATCTCACAGGAAAGACATTTTCTTTGCCCAGACAGGTCTCAAAAATTCCAAGGAAGGAGAGCCCATGGTCTTCAGCAGATACCTTCTTCCCATCCTTTGCTAGCCATGTTACTGGAAGGGTTTTCCTCAGGTTTTATTGAGGTTTAGCATGATGGGAGGTTAACTCAAGTTTTCATCAGGCAACTTGTGGGAAATGGAATTAGAAGTGCTTTTAGCAAGCAGCAGATCACAGTTCTTCCTAGTACCAACTGTTGTATATTAAAATTCTCATATATTGTTGTTTCTTTATTCTCCTTTTTTTCTCCAGTTATTTTTCATCAAGATCAACCTTACAAGGACTAAACAGTAATTATGGACACTCACTCTTAGAGGCAATATTTTGCAAAACTGTAATGTTTTTTTGTTCCTCTTACCTGGACTCTCACTGACTTATTCACAGCTTTAGGTGCAGGATCTACCCCTGAGGTCAGTTCTCTAACCAGTGCCTCAATAGTGTGACATCTAGAAGAACGGTGATGTTCCACAGCTTAGAGAGATCATATCTATTCATTCCTCATGTAAGGAAATTCATCTTCTTCGGCAACAGCAGTAAGTGCCACTTAGATGTGCCTTCCATAGTCTTTTTTTCACTATTACTTTT
>VXAB01002399.1:215787-361158 GCA_013399175.1 Odontophorus gujanensis | reverse complement strand
GTCTATTGTTTCAATGTATTATTATTTGTACATATTTTCTCCTTTAGAAAAGCAATGTGATATTTCTATTTACTGAGATCCATCTGAAGTACTAAAAGATCACATGTACCTTGTCCTTGATGTAAAGCATCTGCAATCCCACTCTGGTTTGGTATCATCACCTTCAGCAAGTGGGTGTCATTATGTCAGCTAAGCTGTTAGTGAGAATCAAGATGAATACTGGGGCAGATGATACACTTCCAAACCTCGACGTGAAATGCAGTTTATATTTTACAGCCAGCTAATTAGATAAAACTTTATAATACATTTTTCAAATGATTTTTTGTTTCAGACATTTGAAGGTGGATTAATAGAAACATTCTGTTCATGAAATAGTCGCCTGAGAAAACTTCAAATATCTCTTGAATTTTCACATATCACATTTATATGCTCTTCTTGTCTGTAAATTCAGTTGACCATTTACCCACAGCAAGGTCTTGAAACTGGATGGGCTTTAAAATCCCATCCAACTCAAGCCATTCTATGATTGTATGATTTTATGATTTCATGACTCAGGCAGGTAAATGTTGTTTATCTTGCTCCACAGCTTCTGCTCTGAATAAAATTTCTTGTATTCCCAGAAATAAACATCTGTATGTAATGTGCCAAGAGGGGTTCTGATATGATATTGCATAATGCATACTATCTTCATAAATTAGTGAGAAGGAAACAATCTATTCAATTTAAAGATGTAGCAATGTCAGTCACAGTTAGCTTGATTATTCAACAAATATAATTGCTGTTCTAGTGAAATATCTTCACTGATTGCTGAATATGGAATAATGATGGATTTTTCAAGCAACCTGGCAACAAAGCTATTCAGTATTTCAGGATTAAAGAAGTTATTGATATGTGTATACTCATATGGCTGATAAGGAAAGTCATTTAATCAAGGTGTTAAGTTCTTTGTCATTCTGCTCTTCTAGGAGTGTACACAAAGTAATTGAAACATTAATAAAAACAAATTTGTAAATCCCACTCTGTTGTTTGAAGAACCAACCTGCATGAATTGATTTCTGGAAGGAATGAAAAGAAACAAGGGATCTTTCCTCTCTTTGTATGTCAAAAGTGGGATTGTAAAAGGACAGAGTTATGGAACAAGTATTAGAAGATTATCCTGTGAGTAAGACAACATCTCAGCCCTCAGGTCAGTCATGACTTTTACCACATTCTCTGTGATTTTTCTGATATTAGGATTTTAACACATCAGCATGCCTACAATAATACAGGCATAACACTTTTCCACTCCTGTTGTCTTTTGTTTATAGTAGAAGTGTTTGCGTGACCTCAAGTAATTAAAGATGATCTTATTTGGGGGTCCATATCACCCTCTGGGTTTTCAGGCTGAAGTTTCTCTCTAAAACACCTGTACTGGTTATTCTCTTTGGCCAGGGTTTGACAGATAAATTAAAATCTTTCCATCCCTAAGGATGACCCAATTAACTTCAGTTTGAGAAGCGGGATATTTTTAAATCCAGTTTTTCACCTCTTCTTGCCAGTGGTGAATATTCATTACGGCAATGAAAGATAATGAAGAACTGTTTTCATCACATAAGAGATCATCTTTAATTTTTTGTATAGCTTATGAGAAATCTGAATTTTGCTTGAATGATAGATATCAGATTAATAGCAACGATAAAAGGGAAATTCTGAAGAAAAGTGCATTAATATCATTTTCAATATCAACTAGAGATTTAAGCAAGAATATAATGAACCATTAACCCTTGAAAAACAAAAGCACTGTAAGATTTTATCTTTAAATTTTACTGGGGCCTCTAAAGAGCGAGGGTAAGTAGAATGACTTTTGAAGATCTTGTATATGGACACTAAGTTCTGCAATGTTCACCCAGCTAACTAATGGAAGGATGGAGCCAACCCTCTGGCTTTGCTGGTCGCCTTGCAGAGAAGAGCTGACCCCCTCACCAGGGTACTAATTCAGCCATGTATTACCTTGTTGCCAAATATGTACAAGAACAGCTGACTCTAAATGTCAGAATGGAGCAATATGTGGAGGGATTAATCACTCAGTTTAAATTGCTTTTTATGTAGATTCCTAAAAGTGATGAGTTGTGTCTTAGTTTTAGCTGGGACAGAATTGTCTTCTTTAGAGTGTCTGGTATGATGCTGTGTTTTGATTCTAGGAGAAAAACAATGATAATAACACGTTGATATTTGTAGTTGCTGCTAAGCAGTGTTGTACATAGCCAAGGCCATTCACAATGAAGGACCCAGCATGCTGAGAGGCAAGAGATTTAGGACAGGTGACTTAAACTGCACAAATGGATATTCCACAACACATGACATCAAGTAGAAAGGGTTTTGAAGGGAGTGGGTGTTCTCTCTCTCTTCTGCTGTTTGTTGAGGCAAGCTGGGCATTTGTCAGGGGGTGGTGAGCAATTGCCTATCACTTGTACATATTCATGTACCTGTATATTTGTCATAATTATTATTCTTTTCCTTTTCTCTACCTTAATAAATAATTTTATCTCAATCAGTGTTATACTTTTTGTTCTTTCTTTTCAGTTCTCATTTCCCCATCTCATTGGGAAGTCCACTGAACAGCTTACCATTGTCTTCAAGGGCAGTTGCAGAAGTGGTTCAGACAGGTACCTACTGTAAGATGAATTCCTGCGTGGTTTCTAGCTTGCATGATGCCAGTCCATGAGTAAGCAGACAGATGCACTGTGGACTAAACTTTGTTCTTAGCATATTCATAGCAATATTAGCATATTCTGTGAGACTTCCATGGCTTTGTGTGCCCTCTTGCTACATGAAATTGATTACAGCTATGGAGGCTTGGTGTGTTGGCTAAATGAATCTACATCAGTGTACACAGGGTTAGAAATAAACAAAGCCAGTAAGTTTTCAAGTAGAATTTATTTCAACATGTTGCTTGTGTGATTTAAAATTCTTAGTCACTACCAGTGCTTCTATTTGTATTGAAGTTACCAATGTTTAATATTAATCAGAGTCTATGGATGGGACTTAGTCAATCTACAGAAAGGCTCCTGTTGGTTTTAATGAGGTAGGTAACAGGCCTTTTGTTAAGCATTAAGTGCAAGACTCTTTGCTATGAACTGTCAGGGGTGCCATAGATTATCTCCCTGCCATGGGGAGCCAGCTGTTGGAATAAAACCAAGTCTTCTTTGAGGACTTCAGTTGCTGATGTATCTCTCTAGGAAATATCTGTCTAGTCTACTAGTCTTGTAAAATACACCCCCTTAGTGTTTAGATCTCACTGGGAACTCTTTCTAGTCTTGAAGTGTACAAATAGAATCATAGAGTGGTTTGGGTTGGAAGGGAACTTAAAACCTGTACAGTTCCAACTCCCCCTGCTGTATCCAGGTTTGCTGCCCCTCAGATCAGTCTGCCCAGGGCCCCATACAACCTGGCCTTGAATGCCTCCAAGGATGGGGCATTCACAGCTTCTCTGGGAAACCTGTACCTGCACCTCACTACCTTCTGAATGAAGAGTTTCTTCCTAATATCTATCATAAATCTCCATTCCTTTATTTTTAAAACCATTGATTTTATTTTAAAACCATTCTCCGTTGTCTTATCACTATCAGACCAGGTAAAAAGCTCCCTCAGCCTGTCTTTTATGGTGTTCCAGACTTCTGATTGTCTTGGTGGCCTCCTCTGGACCCACTTCAATAGTTACATGTCTTGTGCTGTGAACTCAGTCTCATTCTCTAGGTCATTTGTAAAGATACTGAAGAGCATCAGTCCCAGGACAGGCCCCTGGGGAGCATCAATTATCATTGGCCTGGACTTGGACATAGAGCCACTGAACACAACCCTTTGGCTATGTCCTTCCAAGCATTTCCTTATCCATTTAATAGTTCACTTTTTCAAATTGATATCTCTCCAATTTAGAGATAAATATGTGATGTGGGACCATATCAAAGGCCTTAGAAGTTTTGGGGTGGATATATCTAAGTAAGATGCCTAAAGAAATATAACGAAATTTTTGAAGAAGATTCTCACTTCAGATAGGAAAACCTTCTAGCTTTTATTCACTGTTTGAATAGTTCTCCATAAATCTCTCCCTCAGAAATATTTCTGAGTAGATAACCATATAAGTCTGAGTTTTGTACGAAAGCACTGTTTTCTCTAATGTTTCCTATGCATGATAAAAAAAAAAAAAAGAAAAAGATAAAAAAAAAAAAAGAAAATTAAGCTGGTCAAGAGTGTGAGAAGTAACTACACAGCATTTTAGAACTAATTCCTGGACCTGAAGTGGTTATTTAAATACCCTTAACTTTTGAATTTGACCAGCGGGCAAAGGCTGTAAGTCCTTTGGTTCATTCTTCCCATAAACCTATGTCTCAAGGCAGTGATTTCAATGTTAATTGCATTCTCTCTTAATTAAAGTAGGTGGTTGAATTAAGAGTCCATTACACAGATCATTTCCTGTTCTAAGACTGGTAAATTTATAATTGTATTGCTATTTTTCAAGCCATTTACACATGGGTTTGGAATTTCTTACCCCCACACAAAGCTGAGTAAGGATTTGTACNATCATAAAACCATGACACTGAGAATAAATAATTTCTCTGCTATCTGAACATCTAAGTCTCACAACCTTAAGCATGAAATTGATTAATAGCATAGAAGAGTATCTCCCAAATCTAATTGGCCCTTCCTAGACAAGTCTTTAAACCATCCAATTTGAAGTCAGAGAGTCACCTCAAGGCACAGAGACATTTTCCACATCTGCATAGCCTTAATAAATGCATAGCTTTGTGGATAATGCTGACATCAGCTAGAAAGCAACAATTCTGAATCTGCACTCCCATTTTTATGCTAAGCTGATTTTGACGTATTCTGGTCTCGTGGAACTGTGACAAGAGGTCTGGAAAAAAACAAATCCCAGTGGCACCTGAGACAAACAAGAACCTGGAGTACTTCAGGTGCTGACACACAAGAACTCAGGACCCCAGGTGTGCCCCACTTCTGAGAGCTACGTCTCATTAATCACCATCTAAAGGTCACGATGTCTTCTGCAGTATTTCTGCGTTGGGAAAAGAGCACAATAGAGTTTTTGCAGTATTTTGTTGAATAGTATGCACAGATGGAGTACTCAACTGCACCATCAAGTATTGTGAAAGAGTCTCTTGCTTCTTCTCACATCTCCTTGAAGCTGAAACCTGATCTGAGCCAGAATCAACGAAACATTCATTCAGATGAACAACAGTGTTGACTGAAAAACTTTGGATGATTGGGCAACTGTGGATAGCTCTGAAAATCTAAAGAAGAGTGCACAAAGGATGAAGGGAAACTGATGATGGTAATTGCTGTTCCTGTGAATAAAATGGTGGGAAAGTTCTCAAGTGGTGAAAATACTGTAATTGTGTGCAAAATTATGGGATGCATTTTGAGAAGCTGACATAAAAAAGAATTACACCATGAAGCCCTCTGCAGCTCTTCATAAGCACCGGGAACAAAATGAAGGAAAGAAACACTTTGGATTTTGAGGAGATACTTTGAAAAGAATCTGAAGAAATCTTACATAAGCATTAATTCAAAATGTTTTTGCAGGCAAGTTGGTTAAATCCACTGAAACTTCAGCATTTTTGAGGAGGTGGGTAATGGGTTACTGTTAGAGCAAGTCTTGTTCAACACCCATGTTAATGGTTTAAGAAGGCTACTTGTTGATGGGATTCCCAAAGTTGAAAGGAAATGTGAACACTATGATGGTGGGAGAAATGACAATAAAAGGACACAGAGCTCCTAGCAAGTTCAAAATGAGGTTCAATTTAGAGAAAAAGAAATAAATTAATTCAGAGACAATTATTTTTTTTTAGCCAGTGGCTAGTAAAAGCTAAAAAAATAGTGGTACTGAATAAAATGTAGAGAGAGAAATATAATTCTATAGGTTGAGTTGATGGTGTTTATGTCAGAAGAATGGCTCAGATATCCTTTTTTTCTAGGATTCCGAAACTTCTCCACAATCTGCTTCTGAATCTTTTGGTTTGCAAACACAAACAAAGCAAAGCAAAGTAATCCTTCAACTGAGAGGTTTCAGACTCATATATGTATCTAAAGCTTCACTGCATGTAGGACAGTACTTTCAAAACAGTGAAATCTTAAGGAATAATAATTAAAGCTTTTGGGAAACTGAGGGAGATAAATCAAAAGAAAAGAGTAGATGCTAAATGGCAATTCTGTCATCACAGGCTACTGTAACCCCATCCAACCACCAGCTGAGCAAAAGCAAGTCAGTTGATTAGAAACCTCCCAAACCTCCCAGGTCAATCTGAACCGAATAGATGAGGTACTTCTTGGGGTTTAATTACTCTGCTTTGCTTTGAGCACTTCCAACTCTCACCAGATCTTATTAATGATATACCAGCAGGATGTACATTAAATAGTAGCTGATGGAGATTAGGATTCTTTCTTCTTATGGGTCTTACAGTATCCCTTTCTAACCACTACAGGGTCTTTGAGAGACTTTCTTGGAGAAGTCAGCTCTGAGACTTGATCTGGACTCATGCTATGAGGCAGAGCATGAATCTCCTTGGAAAACTGCTGGACAGTGATGATATTAGCTTAAAATACCAGTAAAAGTCCTCAGGAGCAAGGGGGAAACTGAGGTACTTGCAGCAGGGTGCATTAGGATATCTCACACTGAGGAGAGTTGGTTTACTGACATATTGTTCTTGAAACCTAGACCTAATATGTCATATATTGGGCCCCATTTGGAGATCTGGCATAGCCATGGAGGAGATATGGAGGGGATAAATGCCTTGAATGGATTATTGTGAGATCTGTGAAAGCAGATGCTTTTGTGTTTGCCTTTTGTTTTTCATTCTGTGAGTCTGGGGACTAGGGTTATCCTATGTGCTGTGGATAGCACATAGAGGCAGTAATTTACAAAGTTTTAAAGGTAAAAGGACCTTGCTCTTTCTCAGTGCTTATGCAAAACAATAATAAACATGTTTTGAAAAAACCCAAAATATATGGTTCCCTGTTCCCATGAGGAAAAAAAATGGGAAATTTTTGAAATATAAAACTGACAAGTAGAAAATCATAGTGATTTTTCCAGATGTAGCACAGTGGAATGTGATTCTGCAGTTCATTAGATTTTGACAAATTTTGCTATCAGGGGTAGAAAAAAGAAAGGGAGGAGTAAAGCAAAGAAAAGGGCTGGAAGTGAGGTACATTATTTTCCTCGGTGAATAAGTGTATTGTGAGTGTTCCAAGACAAAATAATGTGGTGAATTCACAAAGTTTGAACTGGCAAGGCTGTCAGCACAGTTTGGCAAACAGGTCTCTTCCATGTGTCCCTGAATTGCTGCAGAACTGAATTTGTTGTTCATTACTGAAAACCAGCAGGTCAGGTAATAATTGGCATCACTTCCTTGTGATTTTTACTGTGCTTTGTGGGTGTTAAATGTCACTGCAGAGTCAGTGAGTGGAAATTTGTGATGTAAAAACTTCACCCACTTTGCCACATTCTGAATGAGGACACAAGAAAAATGTTTGCAAAAAACTGGACCTCAAGTTGTTGGTTTCTTTTCCATGCTCAGAGCATTTGTTTGGTTAGATTGCTTGCTCCTTAAATAAGACATGAGGAAAATTATGATTTATGAGCTAGAGTGTCTGCTGGTGTTAATTAATGTAACATCACCAGTTGCAACAGAGCTGTATCAGTTTGCATCAACAGATGTTTTACAGAATTTTCCATTGGCCTTGAACAGCATCCTAATTTCCTTTGCACACCTTCCCTGTGTGTCAGCGTAATAGATATTTTTACTCTTCGTGTTTGGACTGTTTGTTAATGAGATATATGACAGGCAATGTATGTGTTTATTGAAGTGACACTGATTTAAACAAAACAGTAATTACTGTAGTAGATTACTGATTGGTAATATTTGCCTGGCCCTATTTTGAAACATAAGTTAGTGCTGTCTCTTACTGCGTGCTTTTGCACAGAAAAAGAGGGGATAAAGAGAGCTCAGAGTTTACATGGAAAGCATTGCTGAATGGCCAGACTATTTAGTACACTGAATGGCATACATCAATGTCAGAAAGGCACTCACAGCCAGTTATGCTAGGTATTACATGAACAAACAGAGTGTTTTCTGTTCTCAGAGAAAGCAAACATTATGCAGTATGGTGAAGTAGGCAGAGTACTGGTCTATAAGTCAAAGAATGGCATTGTTCATGCTTGCTCTGTGACCTTTGCCTCTCTGTGCCTTCTTTTTATCATCTGTAGAGTTGTGGCAGCGGTGCTGATCCTTGTTGGAAAACATTTTGGGAGAAATTAACAAAAAGAATATTCCAACAATGCCAACTTTATTTTCTCAAGTACAACCCAGCTAGAGTGTTTTGAATGTTATCACCAATCTCATAGTGGATGAATCCATTCCATCTCAGCGATTCATCCTCTGGAACCTAAGTCCCAGCACACAGCACTTACCACTTCTGACCACTTCTGTTTTTTGTTTCCTTCAAAACTAACACAGACAGTAGCTGTTCTATATTGTTCCAGCATCATAAATTAATTGCTTGATGATTAACTTTCTGACTTTATCTGCCTCCCTTAGGATATGTGATCTCCTCCTTAAAACTTTTTAAAGAAATGCAGTGAATATGCACAAAGGATGCTCTTTGTTTCTCTAAAGAACTGAAGAATCACCAGTGCAAAGCATGTGTATTTGCAGTGAATTTTGGAATCCAAATACATTAAAAACTGAGATGGTCACTCACTATGTTTCTAAATGTCAAATTTTTATATAGAATCCTGAAATTTCAGCTAACTTCTGCAATGACTTTGAAGTATTACAAAGAATGCACTGGTTTCATGAGCATATCTGCTTGGAGAGAAAAGTGGTGGTTAACAACACAGATCTATCTCTGAGGATTGATATTTACCTTCCCCAAAGAGCCAACCTGCCATACCTGTATGTGCCATCACTGCTCAAAGAAGAGATGTGTGAAAGGGGTCTGTGGTGGACTTAATGAGAAGGGTTGCATTCCCTGCTTGTGCTAATGACCACTCCGATTCTGCTTTTGTTGTCAAGATAATGACAGATTATGCTCAGGGAAAGAGAGTCCTGGTGCATCATGAGGAAAACTCAGGGTAAGAGTCTACAACAAGAACTGCCTGAGCATTAGAAAAATCAGCCTCTTCTAAAAGGCGTGAATGTATGCCTGCTTACCATGGTATACCAATAAAGTCTGTCTTTCTAAAGAGATGCATTTTAACTATAGAGGAAACAGGAGGCATACAAAAGCTAAAATAATGTATTTAAAGTGCCCCAGCTGATGCTGTTTTGAGACCAGGTCTCCCTGTGAGGCTGTAGCCACAGAACCCTGCAGCCCCGCCATCTTTTACAGCACCGTTTTACTGGGATAACATCAAGGCTTTCAGGCCTCACAGGTTTATGTCATGCAGTCTGTGGATATTTTCCTTGACAGTGAAGCAGGCTGGAGGCAGGTTTGGCTGCAGTGCATCCAGAGATGATTGCATTATCTGCTCTGGGCCACCCTGTATTGGATAATAACATTTGGTTAATCATAAACATTATTCAGTGGGAAATGTAGATGTTAATAAACTAGTACCATGAAAGAAATTTACAATGGCTATAAAATGTGAAATTCATGTCAGTCCTTATGATTTACCACCATGAAGTTATACTGTATGTTTATGATGTCACTGGCTGAGGTATCCTTAAATTGCCTGTGGCCTTTTTCAGTCCTACAGACTTAACCTGTCTTTCTAAGATCTAGCTTATGTCTAATTCTGCTTTATTTTTTGGTGATTTTTTTGTTCTTTTTCTATTTTGAAAAAGGAGACTGTCTGCATAGAGAAACATACAATATCTTACTCGGAATATCTTGTGCAGCAGCGTGCTCATGGAGGTGAAAGCCTTCTGTAATGTGAGATGCACATGCATGTTTGTGCCACTGTGATCCTCAGAACTGCGGTGATACAAACATGCTTACTTCAGCAGTTCTTAATTTAATGGAAGGCAAAAGGCAGCTGTTAATTTTGTTTGGATTTTTCTTCAAAGCCCGTTTCAGAACCAGCCTCTTAAGAACAGGATTTGCTTCACAGATAATTGGATGGTTCTAAATGTCGTAGCAGTAAGAATGAGAATTTAGCTTGGGCTGCAGTAAATAAACCCATATGCATATTGCTCTTTAGCTATGTATACATATGTGTAGATGTATGTATATATTTGCATAATTCCTCCTTATATATTGGCATATACATACAAGCATATATGTATATTTCTCCATTCAAGAAAAAATTCCTTCATGCTGTTTCATTTAACCTGAATGATAACGTCTTACAACATGGATATTTTATATTCTAGATGCTTTACTGTACAGACACTGGCAAATAAAGCAGGGGAAAAAAAAAAAGCAACAAATCTCATGAGGAAACAATATGAAATAAAACAAGCTAGTTTCACGAAGATCTACCCTCTAGGTGAATTCAGGTCAGCACACATATTGGTGAATGAAGCCTCTTATTTTTGTTCTGAATGGACGTTTTATCTCTTATCCCACAAGAGGGCAGCAAAGGAAAATGGTTGCCAAACACAAGACAAAAACATTCAAGGACATTTACGCATTTAGGCTTCCTGCTGTGCTTAATAAGACACTGAAAATACCATTGTGTGGGAACTAAGAGAGCTTGCTGAAAACCACCTGGTGAGAGAGAGATTTTTTTTTTTTTTTTTAATGCTCTCCAAGCTTCCCAATCCGTTGAGAGCTTAATTAAGTTACTTGCTATTACCTTCAGATACGCTCCCTGGTCATGTGATGCTGGCACAGCAGCTCAGCAAGGTTTCCTGGGCTTCAGCATCCTCATCTCTAGTGCTAATTGTTTGATTCTTGCCAAATTTAAGTGCTTTCTCCCAGGTCCCTTCCTCTCTTTCTAAGCCATTCTTTGCCTCATGAAGCACTGACACTAATAGCAAGGTTTGCGTTTCAAGTACTCTGGTGACAGCACAGCCATCCCACATTTTGTTGTTTTATCTAAAGATAACACCTAAGTAATAGAGGAATCCTGATATAAAAAGGGATTTTGTCAACAGACAACCTTACCAGGATCTGTTCAAGCAGGAGCCAGGGCATTTTAGCTGCTTCAAATTGGTGAGGGAGTGTCTGTGTGCAGCGGTGTCTGTGCTGAATGCAAATGGAGATTTAGTCAAAGAAGAGGTACTGTGCTGCATCCTGCGCTTTCATTTGTGCATTCCTCAGTCCTGCATCAGCATGTTAATTACCTTTAAAATATACAAGAGACTTTTTCTCATTTTGAGTGTCTCAGACTCTAAATGATTGAGAGACAGAAGGCAGAGACAAAAAGCTTGCACAGGAAAGTGGAGGCATTTTTCCAAGGGCTGTTAGAGCTTGGATTTGAACCCAGATCTCACTCATTCTTTTTTGGGGTGGCTGTGTTTTCTGCTACCTCCACTGCTATATCTTACCTAACAGAAAAATGTGCTCTGGGTGACACAAGAACACAAGTAAGAGGGACCACGATGTGACAGCTTCATTTGTTTAAAGCTGGACCACATTCCATACCAGGTGCTTGCAGTGAATATAGTAGGATAATGTGTGAAATTCAGCAAGAAACAAGTGTATCCAGAAGTACTGCTACTTCAGTTTCATCTGAGATAGAGGATAAACTATTGTTTCAAGGGATTTCCATAAACTGTTGGGTTTATGTGCAGGACACAGGCATACCCATGCCTGGAGGCCTTCAAGGTCAGGCTGGAGTAGGCTCTGAGTGACCTGCTCTAGCTGTAGTTGTCCCTGTTTATTGAAGGGGGAGGTTGGACTAGATGACAATGAATTATGCCTTCCAACTCAAACTATTCTGATCCCTCCATCATGTACCTGATTGCGAGAAAACAAACATGATAATCTGCCCCAAAGGAAGCATCACCATACTCCCACTTACTGGTTTGATGGAGAAGTGGGCTGTGATCCTGCTGTTATCTGTGAGGTAGATGCTGAAGCATGGAGCCAATAGCTTAAATCCTTCCTTCCCTCCTTCCCTCCCTCCTTCCCTCCTTCCCTCTTTCCCTCTTTCCCTCCTCCCTTCCTCCCTCCCTTCCTCCCTCCCCCCCTTCCTTTCCACAGAAGTGACAACCACTGGGCCTTGCATGCCACCATGGGGTGAAGTGGTCTCCTTCAGCCACTGAGATTTACCCTTCATTTGACACAGGGAGCAAAATCATGGGTCCTTTTGAGGATCCATTGGCTACTATGCAAGTTTCCTCAATGCATATCCTTGTCACCAGCATTACGTTCTACATTGTCTCAAGCTACTTCTATGACTTCCTTGGCATATGGCTACCTTCCCTTCAGAGTTGCAAGAATCCTTTCAGAAAGGGCTCTGATCAAGCTCTGGTTAAAATCAAAAGAGAAAGACACCAAGAATATAATGAGATATTCAGTGTTATGCTTTCAGGCAAGAGAAAAAGAAATATTTTCTGGGTTAGACTGAACATCTGAAACAGTAAGTGCTGTTCGACTCTCCAGAGCTCTCACAGGTCCTTGAGGATGAACTGGGAGTGGTTTTTAAGCCCAGTGTGCATCTCTCCAAACAAAATGTCACTCTCTATTATTCTTAGCTTCAAAAATAATGAAAGAATCAATCAAATCCTCCAGTACTGACAGAAAACAGACAAAAATCCCTGTGAGTCTCTTCTGAGGCTCTAAGAGGATTAGACTTCTCAGGCAGGAATGCCTCTATAAAAGTTTATTTATGAGGAGAAAAAAAACCTTTGATAGATGTGTATGGTCAGTTCCACAAAGCAGCTCGCAAAAGCCTTGTAAGTTTTCTTAAGTGACACAGCACAGCTCTTTAGGTCTGTGTTAGGATCAAGAACCTGAAATGAAATTTTAATTCTACCGTGAACAGACCAAGCAGCATCAAGCAAATCCTTCTGGTGCTTAGTTCTTATCTTTTTTTTCCCTCTTCATCAATTTTGTCTGCTTTGGTCACAGAATCCTCAAGGACTGTCACTAAGAGACACTCTTTTGGGTGTAGGTAGTAAAGTGATTTCTGCTAAGAACCTCTAAGGGCATACTGCTGAGACCCACCACACTAGATCCTTTCTGCAATGATGGATATGAGGGGCACCAAAGAAGCCCACCTCCCTTAAGCAGTGCCCTCTGTGGTACCAGCATCCCACAAGAGATTGTAGTCATGCAAAACCACTTCTGAACACATCCCTTCATCCACTGTGTCTGTTCTTAGCCCTGTGCCTGATATTATTTCCTGAGGCACTGATAAAAATGGAGTGGAGTAAATAAGGGTTCCAACTTCAGATATACTGTTTAACAGATCAACAAGTATCTGCTGTAGTGTAAAGGAAATGTAAGACGAGTTAGATAACTTGAGTGTTGCTTTTGACTTCTGGAAGATAACATTTTGGAGAATATAATGCATAAGGTAATGTGTTCAGGATTTTCTAGTGCAATAACTCCAGTGGAAATGTTTTAATATTAGCCTACTTTAGTGTTAGAAAGTGCTGGATTATGTGTTCTAGGAAGTAAAACTGCTAAGCAAGTTTTATTTCTCCCACAGTACTGAGATGGTTTCCAAATGACTGATGCAATTCCCAGACTTGCAATGTGTTCTCCTGATCAGAGACAATGAAGATTCCAGGAGCTCACAAGCTGCAACATGGCATGAAGGTTCTTTTAATCTACAGTTGCTGGGGGCTAGCAGCAGGTAGCCTGTCAATGGCAATTGGTACCTCTATGAACAACCACAATTTGGCATTGCAGCAGAGCTACTGTGATGGCTACCAAAGTGTTGTGTACGGAGATGTACATGCTTCTGACTGCAGTCCTATGAAGTTCATGGCTTACTGAGGTTCAAAAAGAGATGTCCTGAGTATTTCTGTCATTATTTCTTTCCTGTAAGTTTTCCTGGCACATCTGGATGCTGTATAGGATGAAGATAGTGAAACAATCTACACAGGCTCAAGTGAAACACAGGAAATGCTGGAGCTTGTCAAGAGGCAATCAGGGTAGAAAAGTCAATCTGTTTTCCCTGTCTCATTTTAATTCCTATCTCACTCAAGGCTTGATCATTTTGGATTAAAACCATATATGTCCAAATTGTTACAGCCAAACTCTGAAGGTCAGTTTGGGCTCTACAGCTGACCTGAAAAATTCAGGAATGCTGCATATCCTTCTGGAAAACTTATGTGATCACTGAGCAAAGTCGGATGATTTCCATGTGCTTTAATTTGCATTCAAAACTTTCTGCTCAGCTATAAATACATGAGCATTATATTTTTGGATAGAGCTGCCTTCCTTGTTCCAGGCAGCGAGTGTTGAGCTTGAGAAAAGCATCTGATGCTTATTTGTTGGAGGTCCACGTGAGTCAAGAGAGTCTTTTTAAAAATGATGTACTGTAGAGGACAAAAGCAGCTGACCTTTTTGCACATTAGCATTCTCTGCTGGTGAGAGTGAATGCTATTAAAGGGTACTACAGGAAAGAAAGGAAGAGGGAAAGTTGTTCCAAGCTACCTAAACAATGATTACCGAGTGAATAGATCTCTCAGAAAACACTGGAAATGTTCCTAATGCTGGTTGCTTTCCTCTGCAAAGAGTATGACAGATTTTCTGATGAATTGGACTGTGATAATCAGAAGATGCAATAGATTTCCAATATCTTTTTTAGACAAATTAACAAAAATCTTGATTTTTTTTAATTATTTTTTTCATGCACCCTACCTCCAACAAGAGCTTGCATAATGTTCCTTCTCCCTCCCTCACTTTCTTCCCCTTAAACATCCAGGGTCCTTTGGTCTTTGTTCTCTAGGTTTCATGACCTCATGTATCAAGATATCTACCTGGATACGTATAAACCTATGAGACTCAATGGGGTTCATTCTAGAGTATCCAAAGAGATGGTAGATGTCAGAATGAGAATTCTTTCAGTTATTTTCCAATGTTCTTGGGAATCTGGAGAAGCCTCAGTCATCTGAAAGCTAGCAAATGTTGTCCCAGTTTTCAAGGAAGGTAAGAAAGAAGATCCTGATAATTACAGGTCTGTCAGTCTCACAGTGTCTGGTAAAATTATTGAGAAGATCATTCTGGGAGTTGTAGAAAAATACCTGAATGACAGTGCATTCAATGGTCACAGCCAACATATGTTTTAGTCAGGAAAGCCTCGCTGAACCAACTTAATCTCCTTTTATGACAAGGATACCCACCTAGTTGACCCTAGAGGGGTGCTAGCTGATGTAATCTTTTTGAATTTCAGCAAAGCTTTCTGTTCTATTTATCAGAGTATCCTTTTGGACAAAATGTCCCATATACAAGTAGGCAAAATAGAATGTGATGGGTGAATAATTGGCTAATGAGTAGGGTTCAAAGGAATATAGTAAACAAGGTTACATCAGGCTGATGAACAGTCAACACAGGGGGTCCTGAGGGCTCCATTTTAGGAGCCAGTTCTCTTCAATGATATTATACATGATATGGAAACAGGACTTGAATGTAGACTACGTAAGTTTGTAGACAACACTAAATTGAGAGAAACTGTTGACTTCCTCCAGGGTAGAGAGGCCCTGTGGAAGGATTTGCAAGGGCAATCACTAGTATCAATCAGTATGAAGTTTAACAAGAGCAAGTACCAGACTCTTCACCTGAGATAGGGCAACCCTGGCTATACATACAGACCAGGGGGGTGAGAGGCTGGAGAGCAGCCCTCTGGGAAGGGATCTGGGAGTTCTATTTGATGGCAAGTTGAATCTGAGTCAGCAGTGTGCCCTGGATCAATCATACCCTGGGGTGCAGCAGGTCCAGTACTGGTCACGGTCGGAAACACCTGAATTTTAAGAAATGTTTGGATGACACTCTCAGAAATGTGGTTTTCTTGTGGTCCTGTGTAGAGACAGGAGTCGGACTTGATGATACTTTTGGATTCCTTCCAACTCAGGGTATTTTTAAATTCTATATCGAGGCCTGGGACTGTGCTTGTACATGTAAAAATTTTGTATGCAGTCTTGAATCCTTTTTGTTTATCTACCTGTGGCTCTTTATAGCTTTCATTAATATGTTCCTGGGACCATATGTCTTGCTGAAAAAAGTGAAATGATTTGCACTGAATTCTGACATGCGTTCTGGTGATGTCAAATTAGGTATGTTTCATCTGCTGTATTTGTTTTAAGACTGTACACACAAGAGTTTCAGTTCCAGACAACTTAATGAAATGAATCCAAGTAATATCATAAAGGTCTGGAAAGGTATCTGTTACAAGCTGATTGCTTTGGAAAAGTATCTTCAAGTCTCCAATGTGCTTTGGCAACCATGGTAACGAACACCAGGCTATTGAGGTTATGATTCCAGGAAGAATACAAGATTCAATGTAAATAGTGCCAAGACTATCCCCTAGGGTGGCCTTTCAGTAGTGGTAGGAACATGATCATGAGGAAAAGTCAAGAGTAAAGGTCAATATATAGAAGGAAAATTCCCAGGGGTGTGTGAGATGTGAAAGCTCAGTAGCCATTTAGTGCTGTTTGGCTTTGGAGGAAAGGTCTCACTTGGGCTGCTTGGTGCTGCTGTAAAACTTCTGGATCATTTATTCCGATGGAGCCTGAATCCATCTCTCCATCACTGAGGTCTGCATCAACACAATGGAGCCTGAACTGAACAAGGAACTTTCAGAGAGTAAGTTTCCATGAATGCTGAAAGAACTGCTGATAACATTGAGGAAATTATTTGCTCTCCCCCTTGTTAGGATGGAAATTGCAGGACTTAGCATGACAGGATCTTTGTCACAGACTAAAAGCAGCCAAGACCAGAATTAAATTTTAATTTTTTGCTGAACCTAAAAACTCATCTACTTAGGTTATCCATACCCAAGTGCTTTCAGCTCAAGGGATTTAAAAACCTGGTTCATTCACATAACTTGCAGAATACCAGCCACAATCAGTGTCCATGGCTTGGTATACATAATTCCTGCATCTCCTTGTGGTGTCGTTTTGAAAAGAACACTTACACAAAAGTAGGTTTTGGCGAGCTTGAAATAGGCAAGCAGGATTTATCCTGAAAAAGCTTCTCCTAGCTATGGGAGTCAAAATTAGTAACTCAATCAGATGTGCATGCTTCATCTTTTTCATCTCTTGGGCCAAGAATTTGATCCTCCCTGCAGGTGCAAAAATATATTGCTGTGTTATTTATACTTGTTTCAAATTTAAAGTACTTCCTCTTTTTTTCAAATAGTAAAAAATGAGCTTCTGTTACAGAAAGAAATTCCTAAGTTTTCAGGTAATTCAATGGGACTGATTCACAATTCCTCTGTAAGCTCTCAAACCTGAAACTTTAGGAGATAAAGGAGGTTACATTTGCAGGAAATATTTTTACCTAGTTCAGGAACAACCATAGAGAGGGCTACTTTGGAGGGCACTGTGGAGATAATTTACTCTAGTCAGCTGCAGATCTCAAACTTGTTAGGAGACACCATCATATTTCAGAAGTTTTAGGAGGAAGTTTTTCATTCAGAGGGTGGTGACGCACTGGAACAGGTTGCCCCATCCCTGCAGGCATTCAAGGCAAGGCTGAATGTGGCTCTGGGTAGCCTGGTCTAGTGGTTGGTGACCCTGCCCACAGCAAGGGGTTTGAAACTACGTGATCTCTGAGGTCCTTTTCAACCCAGGCCATTCTATGATTCTGTGAAGTTATTTGGATACAGAAAAGACACCAAGACCATCCTTTTTCAACCCACTATTGGTGTTTCCCAGAGTCACAGTGACTCCAGGACAGCATTAATGGTGTCCAACAGAGTATTTTCTGTTTGTCTTAAAGAAGCTGTTCTCCCTCAAAAACCATTAGGAAAGGCTTATACACCTTATCTATGGGATAACTTACATGAAGACACCAGCAAAAGGGAATTGGTGCGTGACAATTCTGAAAAATTATACACACTTTTTTAATAGAACTTGAGAGTGTTAGGAGCAATAAGCTATTCTTCCTCCATTTAGCCTCATTTGAAAATGTATTCCCAAAATAAGCCATGTTAAAGCCTTCTGTCATACCACTAAGCAGGATGCTAAGTCTTTAAGAAGTCTGCCCTGCCCTTACATTATCTCTGGTATCAAATACCTAAGTGGACTCAAAGCACTTTGAAAAGACTTGAAAAGCTCTGGAAAACTATATCCCTTTCTCCTGGGGAATGAGAACAGAGAATAATGTGATTGATTTGTGTGCTAAGGTGACACTCTATTAATAAAAGAGCCTTTTATTCTACCTTGCTATTGTTGCTTTCCAGTACATTTTTTCTCCCTCTGTCACTTGGTGGGAACTGCTAATCCAAGTGAAATGCTAGGACTCAATTGCTTCTAATAACAGTGACAGAATTAGTTAATGGTGCAGGTCAGGAAGGGAAGGGCAAAAATCTTGTCAGTCTTCCTGAAAAGTGTAGTAATTGCTTTACGCGATACAGGTTGCACATACGTAATCTGGTTATTTGAAAGATCCTTCTGAGCATTTAATATCTACCTTCTTTCCCTCTGTACAACTTCAGTGTGAGCCTTTATTTCCTTTATTCTTTTGCTGCATCACATATTTTCTATTCAGCAAACTGTGGAACAAAAATCTCCAGACACCTTGTCAGGATTGGTATCTTACTTATCATACATGCATGTAAAAATGACAGGTATACATCATAACAAAGAAAGAAAACCAAATGCACTTATATCAGACTATTCATCTGTTTAACTCAAGGCCACATTTTTAGTTATATGGGAAAGTAAAGTATTAGCGGCTTCATTGAAGCCAGCTGAACTGACACAAAGATTTCCTGAGATGTCATCAATCAGACAGACTCCTTCATGTAAGGGACAAATACTTTTCCCCAATGACTCTTACAGTCCTTCCTTAGAACAAATGCAGTGGGCAGCTACTGAACACCAGGGCAAATAAGGAGAAAGAGCAGCATGAGAGGTGGCAAGGTGGGAATGGTGGAATGCATCCGGACAGCATTTCAATTTCCTTCCTGATGCCTGACTATCAAGCTTTTGCTAAAATCAATGAAGCAGTTATATAAGTGATGGGGAAGCTGAGTGGTTTGTTACAGTGCCTGCCTGTGAGCTAAGCCCCTGATTTGCAACACTTCCAGTGCCTTCCACAAAAGGAGATGTGTTAAAAATGTTTTTCTGTGTTCTGAATCAGTGCATGAAATGGAAAAGTCAGTACCAGCAAGAGCTGTGAAATGTTCCAAGTACAGGAGATTTTGCTTCTTTCTCTCTTGGTAGTTTAGCTCAGTGGTGATGAGACGACAGATCTATGGCATTAAAAAGAATCTTGGAGTATCCACTCTGCCTTGTGGAGTTTCACACATTAAAGCCTCATTGTATCCCTATTGGTAGACCCAGGCACTTGTATTTGGAAAGGAAAACATAATTTACACAAAGATCTCCATCATTTTGATTTGAATCTTCATGAGATAATAGATTCACTGTTCTTCATGGTAGTTTGTTTCAGTGGCTCATCATGTTTGCAGTCAAAAGCATGCGCATTATTTCTAATTTGACCTTTAAAAAAAGGTTAAAACACTTTTCATCATTATTTTTGTTTTGCTTTTCTTTGCCAGCTTGGAGAGCTCTGCAGATACTACTGTTTTGGGCCCACTGAAGTATTCATGTATTGGGTATTAAGTCAGTTAACTAACTTCAGCAGAGGCCGAATAAGCCGTACTGCTTGACTCAGTACTGCCCCTGAGCTCCAGCAGGATTCATTATTCATCTATAACAGTTTCAGTATCACAAGATGGAACAATTAAAACTGTTACAAAACTGTGAATGAGGGCTGAGAGTGCATGACATCCAAAATGGATTTACAAAGGGAATAGGTTCTCAAACTTGGAGGTATGACCTTGAGCAAAAATAATCATGCTGATTATGTAAGGGCTCCCACCTCCCACTGAGGAGGTGGGATATTATTGTCTGATCCAAAGATAGATTTTATTTATCTTTTCCTTTCTGTCTTTCTTTCTATCTCTTCCTTTTTCTTCCTTCTCCTTAAACTGTAAATTACCCTTGGAAGATGAAGCAAAACCAACTACTTTCTGACTGTGCAGATGCAGGTGCTGAGAGGCAGTATTCCCCGACATCCACACAAAATGTGTCAGCATGGTTATAAAACGGGTGAATAGGTTGGAGCTGTAAGGATGCTTCTTGGATTTAAATCAAAGCATATGGATCTGGATCTGTCTAAATGTCTGAAAGAGAAGTTCATAGTGCAGGTGTCACCATGAAATTTACTGACAAAAAACCAAAACATTACGTTTGTTAGATGGTGTTCCAAAAGTGAGAATACAAAGGTGTGTGTTGCCATGTCCAACCAAGTCTAGAAAACAGTTATACAATTTGCAAGAAGTAGAGATGAAATATGGAGGCAATGAAAAATGTGAGCATAAAGCCTGTGAAACTGTGTTCTAGGAATAATTGGTGATAGTGGTGTTCTTCATGTTCACTATGAGTTTAAAACTGAAAAATGACATCTTTACTTTGAACTATAAAGCTCAAAATAGTTTGGAACTGGTCTTATGGAGAATTTTTCTCCTTTCACATCACTCTCAGGCCTATGAAAGCCCTTCTGCGCCAGCCTGATGGCTCTAAAAGTGATGGGATCAGAGGTGCAGTGAATTAGTGGCCGAGCTCTCCATGCAAATGTGTAATGGATACATGGATAAAAATGGATAAATAAAACGGAAACTGTGAAAAAATAGACCTGCACAACACATTTTTTTTTTTAAATAAGAAAAATGAAGGATCTTTGGAAAATTTTCTGATAACGCTTTCTGAAAAATTGTGGTTTCTTCCCAGTTAAATTGCTAGGAATGGGGAGAAATCAACGGAGCATCAAGTGACTTCATATTATTGTGTCAGCTGTGGTGCAGGGCAGATATTTCTTGAGCCTTCATTTCCCTCTGAGCTGGTCTAGGAAGCTGCTGAGAGGGCAAACTAAAAGTTTGCAGTTTGCTAAGCTCCTACGGAAAACTGTGGCCTGTAGAGACACCATCTGGACTCACCTCATGGGATGGATCACACTGAGGTCTTCATTGAAGGTTCAGGTTGAATACTAGGAACAATTTCTTCTCAGAAATTCTTCTCAGTAGGAGTGGTGAGACATTGGGACAGGTTGCCCAGGGAGCTGGTGGAGTTAGCATCCCTGGAGGTGTTCAAGAAACATGCAGATGTGGCTCGTGGGGACATGGTTAGTGGGCATGGTGGTAATGGGATGATGGCTGGAACAGATGATCTTAGTGAACTTTTACAACCTTAATGATTTTATGCTTCTATGACTTTTTTCCACTCTCATCCAGATGAGAAAAGTGTTAAGCTACAGCTCTTTGAATGTCCAGTTCCTTACCCTTGCCTTTCTTAGGAACAGGACCAAGGGACAGGTCATTGAGGCTTGATCTTACCCAGAAGAAGTGCACTGATCCCAGAGATGAGGGTGGAGCTCCTGATTGCTGAACAGGGCTTTATATGGGCCTGCCAATTTAGGCCCATCCAGAATAGGTCATCATGTGAATCAAAAATTATTCATGAGAAGCGATGCGAGTGATTTGTGAAAACAGAAATCCTGTCACAATAGTCAATATGAGGAAGAGGTTGTTTAATTTTATTACCTTAAATAACTGATGAGTTAATTAGAATGATGCTTAATATCCTGTTGTGGAAGTACCCCATAGCGTAACCCATATTACTTCTGTTGGGAGTGGGTTTTGCAATCAGAAGTCATTTCATACATACATCATTTGTCTTAAAACCTTAGATTTTCAGCAAACCAGCTGACATTTCTTCTTTTTCCTTTTAGTTTCCTTTCTGTTTTTATGTTGCAATGGTGATGCTTATTTTATTTTAATATTGCAAAGCTGAAGGAGGCACTGATTTTGAGAACCTCAGAAAGTACATGCACTATGTAACAGAGGTCTTCAGCACATCAATAATAACATATTTATCACAAAACAAAACAAAACCAAATGAAACAAAACCTCTTTGGGCTAAGGGAGATCTGGGTCAGGAGAAGAAGAGTGAGTGACATTTCACAGGAGATGATATCTAATCAGTCCTGCAAATTGCTGTCATTTCTACATGAAAGAGATGAATGAATCAGTTTTGGGATGGCTCTGTAACTCTGACAGCCACCACCTAAACAAAAGCTTGATGGAAAATAGACAGGAAAAAAGGAATTTTGGGGGGAAAATTGAACCTTGTCTATTAAACTTACCAAAACCAACAAAATATCAGGGGAGCTAATGAGTCCATTCCTTAAATACTAATTCAGCTGCAGTTTCAAGCAGCTAGATATGTGGATATTGAATATTTACCCCTTCCCTCCCATCTGCTATCTGCCCACTGTCATATCTTCCCCTCCTCCAGACAAGCTTAGAGCTGGGGAAACTGCAAACACCTCGTCAAGTCATTGCTTTTGAGCTACAGAAAAGGGATTCATGAAGAGGTTAATAAGTTGACTGTGCAATTATAACACTTAACACCGTGTACCATTGATAATGGTTATTGTGTTTATTTCCTGCCTCTCCAATCATTTCCCTGCATGTCATCAAGTCAATGTGGAGTAGGGCTCTCTGCTGCCTGTGTAGCAGCAATGGCCTGTTGGCCCTTAGCTACCATTGCTATGTTCTGTGTTTGCATAAACTCTTTGACTCCTGCAGCACTTAGGGAAAGGCAGTTGAAGTTCTGCTAATGAGGGAAGGATCAGGTAGGATTTATTTTTTTTCTGCTGCACTTTCCAAAATGCATAAACTACTGTGAAGTCATCAGGAATGAGTCGAAGCTGAGGTCAGTGAGTGATATTTTTCCTATGTGCACCAGGGTTTTTTCTTTGAACTGCTTTATTTTTTTTTCTGTCAGCATACACTTATCAATGCTACCACAGTTAGGCTTTGTTCTCAGAAGAAATTAGCTCTTTTTTCTCTTGAGTCTTGTGAGCTAAGACTAGGTATAAGTAGTTAACTGACTTTCTGAATAGATATTACAATTGACTAATGATACAAATTAATCAATCTGTTTACTGTCCTGCAAATGTGTAATCTTGCAACATACATGATCCTTATTAGAACATCAGATTAATGATTGCAAATACACACATAGAGCATTAAGTAAAGATGATTTTTGGGACAGAGCTATCCTCCAGGTAGTCAAAATTCTGCCTGCTTTAGTTAAAATACAAATACTTCAAAACTGGCATAAACTTCCCTTGATGCAGTTGCTTGTATGATTGCCCTTGCAGCCCAGAAAGCCAACCATATCCTGGGCTGCATCAAAAGAAGTGTGGCTATTAGGTTGATGGAGGTGATCCTGTCTCTCTGCTTTGTACTGGTGAGACCTCACCTGGAGTTCTACGTCCAGATGTGGAGTCCTCAAAAGACACATAGACCTGTTCGAGTGCGTCCTGAGGAGGGCCACAAAAATGATCCAAGAGATGAAACATCTCTCCTATGAGGATTGGCTGAGAGAGCTGGGGCTGTTAAGCATGGAGAAGAGAAGGCTCTGGGGAGACCTGAGAGCAGCCTTTCAGTATCTACAGGAGGATAAAGAACGGGACAGATTCTTTAGCAGGGTCTGTTGTCATAGCATAAGGTGAAATGGCTTCAAACTAAAAGAGGGGACATTTAAACTGATATGAGCAGTTCTATCCTGTATAAACAAGAATCCCTGAAGATAGAGTTGTGAGAGAAAGCTGAATACTGTACTGATGCCATGAAGAAATGGAGTAAAGCTAGAAGACAAGATGCGTAAATAATGCTTGCTCTTCCTCTGAAAACAAATGCTGCAATGAGAATTAACATGGCTGAGCCTTTAAGGCCATGACACTAGGAGAAGGAACAAGCTGTGTAATTGCTGGGATGACAAATATCAGCCTAATATAGACAAATAGTACTAAGCAGGCATTCACCTGTGGCAGACATGAGCAAAATTCCTCACTGAAGATTTATTCATGGCAGCGAGCTGATTTGGCACATTCTTTATCTGGTCAACACAGACTCAGGCTATTTTAGCAGACTTTTTCTTGGGAACATAGTTATGCTAATAGGGATGTTGAGAAGGATAGCACAGAAAGTCATCAGAGTCTGTGATGAGAAGCAAGAGGTTTAGGCCTGTGCAGAAACAGTGAAGGTGTACTAAAATGTCCAGTCTCCCATCATATATAGGTAACATCTTCCACTCTCTGCTAATTGTCATTACAGGGGCTGGCAGCAGTGGTGAGAATTAGAAAACTGGTTCAGCTGGGATAGGCATTTAGCAAATATTAAATGTTTAGAGAAACCTAAGAACTGAGCCCATATCCAACAGAGAAAGAAGCTGAGGAGAGAACAGGTGTTTAATGAGCTGTTTAAATCAGCCCAAACTTTCTTCTTCATGGCTTCCAATATCACTTTTAATGTGAAGTTTTTTTAGCTCCTTCAAATACTAACTAGTCATTTTCTCCTTCTCCTACAGCATCAACACTGTCCTGGATGGTGTGTGGAGCTCTGCTTCCAGGATTCCTACACTGCAGAAAGGCATGACATTTCTGGGGTTTGGAATCAGTAACTGACCTGGAATAAGAGCTGTTACTGGCAGCTTCATTACTGGATATGGTATTTCAGGCTGTTTCTTCTTTCTGTGCACAGTCCTCATCCTTCAGTGATATAATTTACTCTGGAATCTATTTGGTCATTTTTATTATTTTCTATTTCTGAAAGCAGTATTCAACTGATTAAATTTTGTCCAACATAGCCATTCATCAGATTGTTTTACAGTGAAAAGCTTTATTTTTGTCATACTACAATTAAACAGCTTTGTGTTTTCATGCCTCTTGTTTTTAAACAATAGTGTCTCATAAAATGTAAGAATCAAGATTTCCTAGACATAATGGCCATTTTTTAAAAATGAGCCCAGTCCAGTGGTAAGGTTCTGAATCCATCCCACTTTTCATTAAGAACTGAGTGACAGCCTGCAGAAAAGCATGGCCTGTTTCCACAGAATACATATGTCGTGCTGATTGTGGAGGGTCTCGTCTGGGGATTGCTGTGTGATTACAGGTTCTGCTGCTTCCATCTGTGATTTATACGAAAGATAATATTTACTGAGACAAGCACAGCTCCTTTGAGCACACAGACTTGATGAGAGGTTCTTTTGTGCACTTTACAGCTTGGTATGAATCATAGCACCAGTGCATATAGGAACCTGTGTTACATATTTACTATTTCCAGAGAAAATCTGATTGGCCATCCTAAAATGATATCCTTTACTTCTTTTGATGCAGCCTTCGTAGCAGGTGGGTGTGCCAGTGTAGCATCCCAACAGGACTCTCTCTGTTCTGTAGCACAGATCATTTGGGATAACCTTAGACATGGTTAACCTCTCTAGAGTTACTGCAGTGGAGTAACCTCTCTCTTCCTCTTGAGGTACTTGAGTGAGAGTTGAACAGTGAGCTTTGTCTCCTGTGGTACTTCGGCATATACTCATTTTACAGCCTGAAAGAGCCCTTCTTCAGGCAAAGGTGTAACTGGAGATGGGGTTAAGAGCTCAGCTCTGGAAAGTGACCCCGAAGAATTTAATTAATTCTTCATCAGGACAATAGAATCGGTTACAGAGTTCAGACAAGTCATCTAAGGTGGAATTCTGTCATTCTTTCATAGGTTCCTTGAACCATTCAAGATATCTGAGGACATTTAAACCCTCTAAACATAACTGACAGACATAGTGCCTAGAGGAGAACCTTGACCTCCTGGGGCGGGTGCTAGATAGAGCTCAGGTGGGTAATGAATAAGATGTAAGATATTTGTCTACAAGTGCACCTGTGTTTAGGCAAGACACCCCAGGCTCTTTTAACAGCCAATAGCCAGTCACTCAGTGGAATCTGTGGGCTTAGGTAAAATTGCTCTCACCTCTTTCCCACATCCTCGCATCTGGGCAGATAACACACATTAAAATCCATTGGTTGTATTGGCTGGCATTTCCCTGGATGTTATGGAGACCAGGCAGCTAGCTTAGGTGTGTATCACCCTCCTTGAATATAACCAAAAGTGAGAAGAGTCTACCAGTATCTTCTTCTGCCTTTGCCTTCTATTCCGTGTGATTAACTGCCTACAAAATTTATGTTCCTCATTTTAGGGAGTTTATTCTTGACCCTTTTTGCAAGTAACTGGCACAGCAGAATGCTTATGGCCCCTTTGGTTTGACATTCAGATGCGAATCGTAGTGAGTTATTTTAATGAATGCTGTCATCATTCGTTAAAATAGAGTAAGTGGGATACCATAGAAGTGCTCACACCAGAAAAGAATCACACTTATTCTAAAAAAAATTAAACCCTTTTTATTTGTATATTTATTTTTATATATAAAAGAAATACAAAAAAAAGAACACAAACCAAATGTTGATTATGGCAATTCAGTTTTGTCAGCCCCCTCAGCCTGGGCTGCTGCCTCAGATCCACCGGGAGTGAGTAAAGTCCTGCGGTTATAATGTCCCTTTATGATTCCAGAGTTATTGTTCTCATTAAGGATTTGCTTCTGTTTTTGCCTGTTAAGAGACTGTACAAGTCCTAGTACAACAGCTGCTAAAGAATACTGTCCAGTCAGTTTTCTTGGTTGTAAGATTAAAGGATTTGGTTGAACTCTTCCTAGAAGAAAATACGTTTTGATTTTTCCTTCCTGTTCACTGATGCCTTTAACGTAAATCTCTCCTCGGTAGTCGAAGGCAAATCCTCGGTCCTTCAGGATCAGATATGTTTCTTCAGGCACTTGTATTCTGTCACTAACTCCTGTGCTGTCCATTCGGCTTGCTAAATTAACTGTTTTGCCCCAGATATCATACTGTGGTTTCTTGGCACCGATAACTCCTGCTACAACAGAGCCATGACTAATCCCTATTAAAAATAAATAAATAAAGAAAAGAAAATAAAGCCAGCTAAGCAAGAATAACTGAACAACGTATTTGCAGTTCAGAATCAGCTGAAGCCTCAGTCGGATACACTTATCGTTAAGCTTAAGGAAAAGTTATATATAAAAAGAGCGAAAAAAGTCCAGGAAAGGTAAAAATATGAAACATTACATCCTCAGAGTTATTTTACAGGTTGTCCATCACAGTGGAATTTCAGTACTTACATAATGCCTGAATTCTACTTGCTATTGCCAAAGTTTCTTCAAACTATTTCTTAAACAGTAGGAAAAATCTTTCTGACTCTGCATTTCTTGAAGGCAACCCTATCAGTGCTGTACAGTGAAGAAAGAGCATTCGTATGTTCTATGAAGTGAAAATATTCATGTATTTCTATGAAGTTATTATAATAATGTATTTTATGAAATTGTAACAATCAAATAGAAGAGTATTTTCTTTTTTTGCTATGATGGAATTTAAAAAATCTAGTGACAGTGAAGAGCAACTTTGAAAAAGGATCCTGCCATTTTATAATTCTTTATTATTATTACTACTATTATTTATAGATTGGTTGTAGAACTGATCTTTGAATATATCTGCATTCATGCCTGATAAATTCTTTGCAAATGATAAGCACTTATTGGGCATAGGTGCATGTTCCCTGAAAGTTTTCCATGGTGCTAACCTGTTAAAATGCATTCTGAGATAGCACAGGTATCCATGCTGTGACTGATGAACATAATTCCGTTTCTTTAATGCTAAGCCTGTCTTGTTTTTCTGAACTTTTCTGCTTTTTGGTTTTGCCTATTGTTCTAGACAACATAAGAAGTCATCAGTTTTTGTTCCTGCCATATGCCATACATTCAGGTAATATTTTCATGACCCATCCTATGGATTTCATCCATTTTCAGCAGTTCAGAGTTGCTGCCACTGGGACAGATCAGGTATGAACTGGAATTCAGCTTTTCTGCAAAGCCATAAGTACTGCACACAGAATTTAGAGTCAGCTACTATTTAAACCACATTTTAATTCTCATGCTTGAATAATGCTTACCAATGCGGAGCTCAAAGTTGTTAAATGAATGCTTGTTGATCTCCTGTATGCTTTCATTCAGTGCTATGGAGAAGTCAGCTAGAGCACACAAATGCCCCCATTTGTCTTCACATTGCTGAGGAGTCATTAAAAACATATTAAAAGAAATGTTTGCATTTCCCTACCAAGAAACAAGTATCTTGCAGATTTGGAATCCAAAATGAGCAGTTTTACTGTGCCTCAAAGGGAGGTTGGTTATTATTAATAGTAAAGTAATGCTTCCCATTTATATAACAACACTTGTATACTTAGATACAGATATACCCTGAAGCACCAAATAAGTTCATTTCCTACAAAAAAATTTGAATGTAATCACAGGGATTAACAATGTATATGAAATCTAAGGCTGATGAAGGAAATAGGGAGAGGACTGGGACTCGCCTAATGTTATGATGTCGCCTTATCTATTCCGAAGCCAAGTAATTATTTCATTAAAAAAATTTCCAATCCTTAGGTATTAAGCATTGCAAGCACCACCTCACATCATGAAGTGCAGCTCTTTGCCGTTTTAACCATCCTTGGTATTTAAACCTGATCGTAAGAATCTCCTTTGCATCAAACTTTTCTGTTCACACTGTGCTCATTTGTTGTCCTCAGCCTCTTTCAGTTCTGAGTATGCCATCTTCCTTCAGCAACCCTCACCTCTTAGATGCTGGTGCAGTGACACTTGTGTGAAATAAGTGTATGTAAAATATATGTTTAAATTTCATGAGACTATTAGAGTTTTTAAAAAAGATTTATTAATCACTGTTGAAAATGCAGTACAGATTTTACCCCTTTGAATTTTTACCCATATCAAAAGTAAAAAGAATTGGTTAGGAGATGTGTAGCAGCAACCTGCTGTGTTTCTGATGTTTACTTCTTTGCTCATCTCTGCAGAGAAGCTATTTATGATGGAACAAACTGAAAAAATATCATGCATGCCTAGTTTGGTGAATTTCTGTCTATCAGCTTCACTTGTTACTCTGCATGTTGTAGATCCTCAACTAGTTACACTCCACATGCTTTATAATATACTGTAAACAATCACTTTTTTTTTTTTTCTTCTCTTTCATTTAGAAATCTCTGGCTCCTGCTTTCCTGGTGGTTGTGTTCAATGTGGCAGATCTGATAACCACAGTCCTCTTGATCTGGGGCAGCACACTCATGTGTGCTGGCACTCATGTGCTTGCTCTTCCTTGTGGTCTGGCACTGGTTGCCAAGCAAGATAGTTCTCAGCAACAAATTCTCGCTGTAAGTATCCTAGAACCTCATCTCATTCTTCTGGGGATCCTGTTTTCAGGTATGCTTTTGAGTGTAACTGTCAATAGATTTACATCATCTGGCTTATTTTAGGTTCATGATTGGGACCGTGTATGTGTACTCTGTGGATGATTTTGAGCTGAGGGTCCTGTTGGACAAAAAGCTGGATGCAAAGCAGCAGTTTGCACTTGCAGCCTGGAAGGCCAGCAGTATCCTGGGCTGCATCAGAAGTGGGGTGGTCAGCAGGGAGAGAGAGGTGACTGTCCCCCTCTGCTCTGCCCTCATGAGGCCTGAGCTGGATTACTGTGTCCAGGCCTGGGACCCCCAACCCAGGAGGGATAAGGAGCTATTGGAGCAGGTCCATTTTGGAGGGTCATGAAGATGATCAGGGGGTTGGAGAACCTCTCCTATGAAGAAATATTGAGGGAGCTGGGCTTGTTTAACTTGGAGAAGGTTTTGGGAAATGTCATTACTGCCTTCCAGTCCTTGAAGGGAGCTTATAAGTGGGAAGGAGACTGACTTTTTACACAGGCAGATAGCGATAGGACAAGAGGGGAAAGGTTTTAATTTGAAATTTATGAGATTTATGTTAGAGATTAGGAAGAAATTCTTTACTCAGAGTGTGGTGAGGCACTGGCACAGGCTGCCAGGAGATGCTGTGGATGCCCAATCCCTGGAGGCGTTCAAGTCCAGGTTGGATGGGGCCCTGGGCAGCCTGAGCCAGTTTGTGGCAACCAGCCCATGGAAGAGGGAGGAAAGAGATGGTCTTTGAGGTTCCTTCCAATCTGAGACATTCTATGATACTATGATTTTTCCCTTACTTTGTTTTGCAATTCTGAAAGTGAGAGCCATGTGCAGACTTCAGTTTTTGTGAAGTTTTTCAGTTGAACTTACATGTCTGCTTTTGTTCCGATGTACAGTCTATCATCCTGTTTAAAAACAAACAGCTACATCATTGCAATAAATGTTTAAATGTGACCTTGCACTTGCATAAGTATACTGCTCTACATTTACATCAGTGTGATTGAAAGGAGATTTTTTTTCTCTCTATCAAACTTGAATTTGAAGAAAGAATCCATATGGTTCTTGTTCAGAGAACAAATGGCATTTCAATTCATCAAGAAGTGCAAGTGTTTCTACCAGAAGCCCCAAATGTCTGTTTTCTTTTAGACATTACAGTTCTATGAGCATTGAGAAATAGGACTAATATTCTCTAATATGTGTAATACAATCACATCAAAATCGTTATGTTTTGGAGTAGACTCCTCTTACCTGTTTTTCAGGTGATAATCCTGACACAGCCATGTATGTGCTACCGATTGTTTTAATTTTTTCAATATCCTGGAATCTCTCTTCACCTAGTAACTAATAAGCATGTAAAAAAATTTGTTATTACTTCTGTAATGTTTAATGAAAAATACTTGTATGGACATAGAAATTAGTCTTTGTGCTTGTAATTTCTAGTCATCGTACAATATTTGTTTTAGGTTCTGGGACACTGAGCAGTGGCTCTTCATAACATTGTCTACTAACAGAATGCATTCAAGATACATCTTTCCATGCTCTGTAAAGACATTGGCATATTTTAGAATAGATAATGTAAAACATGCATATTCCAGTCTAACTTAAATGAAGATGATCTCTGAAATTGCTGAAATATAATCATGGAAAATTAACTAAGACAAACTCTTGGTGTGTGCGTATATGAATACAAGAACACTTGATAACTACAAAATGTTCTAAAATCTCTTTGAGAGGAATTCAGTTTGCTTAAATTTAGTGCTCTTACGGCAACGTTTCTGGTGATTAGGCCAGTATTGGAGACAATTCAATCCACTTAATAATTCAGCCATCTTACATATTCAGGGGATAGAGACAAATGCTTCCAAAGAACTTTTGAAAGAGATCAAGTCCTCCTGCATGACATGCTTTTTTTTTACCACCATTCTTGACACTGGTACACTCATTGATCAGTCAGTCTGTGCTTTTGTTGTGTATTTATCCCTTCTACAAGAAATGCAGGTGACCAGTAGGTATTAGTAAGCACCACTATCTATGCTAAGTAGGTGTAAGAAAACAGATTGGGTATCTGCAAGAGGAAGAATAAATTTAGTCTACTGACTAGAGCAGTGAGTGGAGAGGGAATGACAGTATGGCCCCTACTCCAAGCCCATATTCACAGTTTAGCATAGAACTTTGCATTAAATTTTGGCTAGAGCCTTACATTCCTTGGGAAACCTAATGAGACCTTGTGTTATGAACTCTATCACTGACAGCAGAGCTTTATATGGGACCTAGGCACATATCACGAAATGACAATGTTTAAAGTTATTAAAGGTAATACCTTAGGAGACTGCAAGATAGGCAGTGTGATATCGAATAAATTCAGGCATCAATATGGCTAACCAGTCCTGAACAACCATCCCTTCTTCCCCCTCAAAAATAACCCCCCTAAACCTGTTCACAGGCAACAAATTTCTAACTTCTAGTACTCAAAGTTCTATATAGTTGAGATTTAAATGAAAAAATTTGTGCTGTGGTCAATCAAAAAAATTTAATGAAGCTTTCCCTACTTCTTTTACATGCTATCACACATTCTTTTTCCATCCTATGGGTTTGAGTTTCCTGTCAATTAAAAACTAAGATGATTATTTTGTTCAAAGGGAGAAACATATCAAAAGAATAACATGAAATATCCCTGGCCATTGAACTAACCACAATGTAAGTCAGTCAGAGTGTCAGGGCCCTGGAAGCTTTGCTGTTGATGTGCAGATATGGCATCATTCTGTCCCTAATGGGAGGCTGCACTGCATTGCACAGGGGACACAAAGCTGTATGGTTAATGGCTCTTTTCCAAGTCAGGAATGTCCAAAAATTTGACACATTTCTCATTTTCTTCAAACTGTCAGAAAAGCCCATTATCTGTATTTCTCTCCTGCATGGACAGTTCCTCTACCTGCTCCTTTAAAGAAAAAGATTGTTTCTCACTGTTCTGATTCTATGAGCAGCAGGTGTGCAGGGGAAAAATGGTCTTGGTTAAGGACATACTGTTTCCATTTCATCTTCATATGGATGCAAGAAACAATACCAAAGAGCACAATAACATGAAATGTATGATAAATGTTTACGAGTTATTATTTTTAAGAATTAGAAACACCTATGGGTTATCAGGCAATTTTGAAGAAATAATCTCCAATTATCTCCAGTTATCTCCTTCTCATTCATTACTGTTTCCGAATGTCTATTTTTTCCTGCTTTATTCTGTTTTATTCTGCTTATTTCCTTTTTCAGATAGTGGTTTATTTACCCACTACTTTAGTCAAAGTATGACAGGATGATGAATATCGATTTTGAAGAAAGATATTCCCACTGTATTCATTGCAACACTTTAAATAGGGTCATGAATTTACCAAGAAAGTTCAGGAAGCATTTTCAAACACTACAATGTTGCTGATATCTGAAAAGAAATAAATACTTTGATGCTGCAATTCATGTACAGTCAAATTATACAGAGGTCAGACCCTGTGGCATACGCACTTATGAGGTAGTAGAGAAGAGAACATTTCAGGACATCCTGTGTAACTGCAATGCAGTGGGTGAATTCTGAAAGCAGAATCTCGCATGGTACGGAAGCCTATATTTGTGACACCATAGTGTTTCAGAATCCATTGTTAAAAACACCATGTAAACCACTGCAGGATAGAGGAAAAAGGGGGGAAAAGAGCCCTTGAGCTAGAAAACTCTTATTAAAGCACAAATCCCAACTGTACTGTAGCTAAGATACATAAATGTTAGATTAAAATGGCTAGAAAGCATATTAAATTTCAGATAAAAACAATCCATCAGTACTCATAATCTTCCGGAAAAAACATTCCATTATATTTTCTTAGTACAGCATGCCTAAGAACAGGAGCTTTACTCTGTTATGTGTCATTTTAAAAGTGGTAATTATAAAAGCAGATTTGCAATGTTCATGTCTGTTTGTTCATGTATAAAGTGTTCCTACTAGTAGCTCTGGGCCTGAGTGAAAAATAGGAAATTATATGTGACTGTATTCTGTAGTTATGCTATACACCAAATAAAAGATCTTTTTTTTCAGTCCAGAGTCCAGCACCTCCCATTCTGCCTCTGCCTATAACCCCACATTTTCCAAATCAAATCAGTTTGTAAATTTACTGCTGCTTTCATTCAGAACCATCTTAGAATCAAATAATCGTGGAATAGCTTAAGTTGGAAGGCACCTTCAAGGTAACCAAGTTCCAACTAGATGAACACAGGATTCCTAGTACTATTAGCTGTGTAAGGAAAAATGAGGTTTCATGGTTTAGAAGCTGACTTGAAATTAGGAACTTAATTCAGTGGTCTAAACATAGAAGTCTAGTGTCATTTAGAGCATGCTTTCTGCTAAAACCTTGAACTGCTTGCTTCAGGACTGTATAACGTTTCTGATGGTGTACTGTGAGAGCAGCCAATCCCATGTGTTTGTCTCAAACCATGTCAGATATGTCAAATAGCACTAAGCATCAGTGTCCCAGACTCTTATCCTAAGACTTCTATATTTGTTTATCCCAGTAGAATTGTTCATGTGATGGTGAGGATCAGTGTATTTCTATAACAAGTATATCTGCTCTGCTTTCAAGGTACACTTCTGTGTTTTACTTCCAGGTCTGTATTAAGATAACAGACAATCTCTGCAAGAAGTATAATGAAATGCAGGGCATAGTGGCATCATTTAGTGTTAGTCAATAGTTGCATGGGAACATTACTGTCCCAGATACAGTGGTTGCAAAATGTCTTTGGATTCCTTTTCCATGGCTAGGATTACTCCCTTCTCAGTGGTTCTGTCATGCAAATCACCTTTCAGATTGCTTAGACAGAGAAAACTAATGGCATGACCATGCTGGAGGTAGGTTAGCAGTCATCAGGGGAGCACATAATTTAATTTATTACCCATACCAAGAACATATTTATTATGCAACTAAACATGTCTGGGACATAATACAGTCCCTAACTAGGTCCTTTATTAGTTACAGAACAGGTGTCAGGGACCTGAATGCATTATCATGTTAGAGCTGTTGATGAAAACCTTGTCTTCAATAATCACCTCAGCAGCAATGAAATTCTGCTGTGAAGATTATATGAAAGTGCATGACAAGATATCTTAAATTAATTCATAGCAATAGGCTTTGCATTAAGTTTGAGCCATAATCATTTTAATCAGATCTGGAAAGAAAAACAAAATTATTAATCAGAGCATGCTGACAGCTGTGCAAGATCTCAGAAATGAGAATGAAGTATTTATACCTATAGGGAAAGCAGATCAGGATCTTAAGAGACAAGTTCTTCCTGTAGAATAGGAGTTTAGTTTTCTATTGAAGTGCACAAGGATGCATCGCTTCTGTGAATTCTTCTATTTATTTCCTACTGGCAATTTTAGTAACTGTTCAGCTGTAAAAATAAACCCTCTATTTCACTGATTCTCACAGTTTGGTACACTTCATCCTCATCCACTTTTCATGAGCTACTACTCTATGAACTCTTCTCATGAGGAGTTCCAGGATAAGGAAGAACGAAGGTGTAGTTAAGCCCCTAACCTGGGTTCATAATTAATTTCTATCTTCTGGCTTGATACAGATATCTTTGTTTTTTGAAAAATACAGGAAAACCAATTATTCCTTTGTACCTTTGTCTTCCATTCATGAAATGAAGATAAAGAAATAAGGTGAAATAAGTTCTTCAAAGCTTCTGAGAGGCCTTAGATAGGAGCTTCTCAGAACTGAATAGTCATAATAAAAAGTATTGATTTTTTTTTTTCTCAGCATTATACCTTTCACTTTCATCTCATTCTTCAGCAGCTTTCTCTGAACCCCTTGGAGATACCTGTTCTTCAAAGCAAAATGAAACAGACCACTAACTAAAACATAAACCTTAGACTGGATCCTCAAGGAGAGATTGGTGCTTAAGGGGGAACTGATGTGCAACTAAAAAAAAAAAAAAAAACCAAGAAAAGAAACAAGAAAAAGGACACTAATTCTCAAATTTTCATTGAGCTGTTGATTTGCTGATGCTCAGAAAAAAAATCTGCATACTTAATCTATGGACAAAATCCTGATCCAGAATTCATATTCCAAAACTAAGCATCCTTTCTTGTTTTCTCTCAAAAGCTCAGTTTCAATCAATTGCACTCTGATAGTGTCTTTTGAGTTGAGAACCAAAAAAATAAAAAGAAACAAAGAAGGATGAAAGTATTCTCATTTTTCCAAAGCAAACCTAAGTAGATTTTTTTCCATGTTCTGTTCCTGAAAATTACTCCATGGTTACATATCTCATGCGAAATATGAAATCAAGATCAAAGCTCTTCCTAGGGAACAAACTCATTCCTTCTGATTTCTTGAAGTGTGCCTTAATATTAACCCTACAAAACACCTTTCATTTCTTCATTTCATATTCTATCAACATGAAGAAATCATTCTTGTGATAAATAGAGATAAAACAGAACATCCTAGGATAGGATTTTTACTGTTTCTCAAATTTTGCTATCCAGGTGCTTGCTCCTTTTCAATCCAGTTTAGTGACATTGGAACAGGTTGCCCAAAGAGGTTGTGAGTTCCTCCCACCATGGAGGCATTCAAGTTGAATGGGGCTGAATGGGGCTTTGAGCAACCTGGTCTAGTAGGAGGTCCTTGCCTGTAGCAGGGGGATTGGAACCAGATGATGTTAAATGTCCCTTCCAACCCAAACCATTCTATGATCTTTAAGGCCTCTTCCATTCTTCATCTGGTGTAGGGAACCTGCTTTGGCTGGGGGGTTGGACTTGATGATCTCTTGAGGTCCCTTCCAACCCCTATGATTCTATGATTCTACGATTCTAACCCATGCTATGATTTTATGATTCTACGCTTCCTCTGCTCTCTTTCTGATACTAGCATTGGTTAGCTTTACGATGGAGAGGATACATATATAAACACACCTTTTTTTTTTGCCTTTTCTGATTTTTCCCCTCCAAATCTGAATTCCTTAGCAAAGCAAGCAGCTTAACCTCTGTATTACTTACCTGACTAGAGAAATGACATTTATAAAAATGCCATCACCTTTTGTTTTTTACTCAATGTTTGATTCTGTCCTGATTTGACTCACCCACTGTCTTCAAAATAATACCTTTACCAGTTTAGATTTGGATCATTACTTCTCAGATATCTTTATCCTTCCTTCTTCAGAATATAGACATGTTCTACCACTAGATATGCTGTTCTGGTTCTAATTATATGTGCACATATTCAAGTAACTATTGTTTTCAGTCTCTCTCTCACTAGGTTATTCAGACCAAAGTTTGTCAAGTCACAAGCAAAGTAGACAACTGTAATAGTAAGGAGTAAAAACCAAGTAACTAGACAACCAAGAAAAAACCCACAAAAACCTGACCTAGAAAATTATTGAAAACAATAGGAAATTTGATAGTTTACGTTTACTGATTTGGTGTTAGGGGACTTATCTTTTAAGCACTGTCAGATTATCTCCAATAGTTGGTCTTACCTCATCAAAGTCTGCAATGATTTCATTCAGCAAGCGTAGACATTCTACTCCTTGGTTATTCATCTCTGTCTGGGAATAGAAGTCAGCAAATCCAGGAATAGAAGCAAACATCACACCAACAGCATCATAAGACTGTGAATATAATTCCTAAAAGAGCAATGAAGAAAATCAAGTTGGAGTGGAGAGACAGAAGAGAAAATCATTGTTGGTGCTTAACATCCACATCTTACTTTTTCCATGCATGGTACCTTAATAACTGAATTTAGCATTAAGATATTGAGATTAGGCAGGTTCAACTGGAGGAGGCTGATGGGTCTCATATATTTATCTTGGGTTTAATGAGGTTTTTCTCTTTACTCTAAATCCTACTTTTCCTGTTTCTGATGTCAGGTGTCATGAAATGTCTTAGAATGGAGGGGACCTTAGAGATCATCTAGTTTCAATTCTGACACAGGCAAGGTTGGCAGCCACTAGTTCAGGCTTCCCAGGGCCCCATCCAAACTGGCCTTGAATGTTTCCAGAGATGGGACATCCTCTGCCTCTCTGGGTAACAGAGAACACCTCACCACCTTCTGTGTAAAAAATTTCCTCTTTTGATAAACACGTTCAACTCTTTCAGCATTTCTTCATAGGAGAGATGTTCCAGCTCTTTGATCACCTTTGTGGCCTCCTCTGGACTTGTTTCAACAGCTCTGCATCCCTCCTGTACTGGGGACACAGTACTCCAGAAGGGGCCTTACAAGTGCATAGTAGTTCATAACAATCACCTCTCTCCTTGCTGTCCACTTCTCTTTTGATGCAGCCCAGGATTCTGCTGGCCATCTGGGCTGCAACAACACACTGCTGGCTCATGTCTAGCTTTTTGGCCAACAGGACCTCCAAGTCCTCCTCTGAAGGGCTTCTCTCAATGAGTTCTTCTCCCAGTCTGTACTGAAATCTGGGGTTGCCTCAACTCAAGTGCAACACCTTGCATTTGTCCTTGTTTAACCTCAATAGATTCTCATGTGCCCACTTTTTGAGCTTGTCCAGGTCCCTGTGGTGCAGGACCACGTCAAAGACCACACACAAGTCCAGGTAGATGACATCAGTTGCCTTTCCTTGTCCACTGATGCCATCATTCCATCACAGAAAGCAATCAGGCTGGTCAGGCATAATCAGCCCTTGGTGAAGCTATGCTGGTTGTCTTGGATCTGAAAATTCTGAAAATTAATTCTGAAAAAAATGATTGGTTCCCATCCTGCCCTTATTCTTTCCTCCACTGAAGAGCATCTACAGGGCCATGGTAACCATACACTAAGGACACTTCTGTTTCCTTTCGTAGAAATTAATACACAGGCTAGTCTGCTGAAGCTTCCAAAAAAAAAAAAAAAAAAAAGACAATATGAACTTGAAGAACACATGTACTCAGACTCACACTATCCTCACATTTTGAAAATACAAAATGTTTAAGTCTTTGGTTTCCCAGTTTCTCTATTTTTTTATAAGAAACATCGATACTGTAGTACTGTATATATGAGAAAATGCTTACAGTACAGATTTGGGAATACATTTTTGTGAGTAGCAATTAACTTAATGGTCAGTACTGAACTGCAGGACTGATTGTACTGAGCTCTGGTAGATCTTACAGCCTATAGACTCACACTTAAATCTGGGATGCTGCCTTACAAAAAAAAACAAACACAAGTGGTGAACAAATTTTGTAGCAAATTGTTGAAACATCAGCAGTGATCTGCAGGACATGTTTGCTTCTGAAGATTATCAGACATATGAGCTTATTTGAAAAGATGTATAAAAGTGGACACACATTCACTGAGAATCCATAATGCAGACGTGATGCAACAACTTCATGTTTAGTATTGGGTTTGGCTCCACTTGAACTACTCTACCATGGTTGTTTTCACATGTATATTTTCTCATGTGCAAAGCAGTGTTTCATGGGAGTTTAATATCCACAGGGTGCAAAATTCCTCAGTAGGCTGATTTCTAAAATGCCTTTCCTTGTAGCTCCTAACTATGTCATCTTCCCCTAGGTGTTATTTGAAATCACATCTTCAGAACACGATTCCTCATTGTGTAGTCTAATTTGTCTGCTTATATCCACTTTCAAACTGAAGAATCAGAAAAGTGGAGCCTTGAATCTGTTTTGCTGAACAATGAATTGATATGTTACTGTTGGCAACCTGAATCTTGAAGTGTTTGTCAGGTCTTCATTATGAAATGCAATTCTAAAATTTTATCATACAGCAGCTTTTATTCACAGATGTTATAATATTGCATTTGCCTTATTTCAGATAAGGACTAAGTGTCTTAATGCTGCTTTAGAAAACAGATGCTTGGTTTTATCATATCCCATCAGCATCTCCTCTCCAAACACTGCCTTAAGAATACCCACAGGCTCCATCATCAGCAGAGTATTATACTAAGTTTTCCTCCATCTGACTGACCTTCAGCACAGCTTAAACTAAGAGCTTTTCTACATATACTGCAAACATTCTATAGAAACACAGCAACAGGTTATGGTTCCAAAATGGATGCTCTACTAATTGTGCAGAAGAGGTACAATACTAAATGGCAAAAGTACTTTCTTGTGTTTGGGGATGCAGAGGCTTGGGTCAGTTGCTGCGTGTTGCAGATGTTTCTTACATAATGGCTGACGGAGCTGCAATAGTATTTCTGCAACAGTAGACTACATTAAAGCTGCAAAGTTATTTTGTTAAATTTTTACACCTTTGTTAAAGGAATATTTTATTTTCACAGACTCATACGTTGAGAGGGATTTTTGAAGAATCTCATTAGAAGCAAGTATGATTGGGACAAGTCTGTCATGGCCTTTGCATAACTCCAAAGATGGAGATTTCAAATCCTCTGTGATCCCCTGATGCAGTATTAGACCACTTCCTGGAGGAAAATTTTTCCTTCAGCTGAATGGGATTTTTCTTGCTGCAACCTGTGTCCGTTGCCACTTGTTCCTCATCTGAGGAGATATTGTCTCTGTTTTCTCTATAACTACATTGCAAGTAGTTGGAAGCAACAATAAGATTCTCCTTCATCCTCTTACTCTTAAGGTTGAATAAACCCAAATCTCTCAGCCTCTCCTCATGTGCTGTGGTGTCCTAATTACAGAAATCTGATGCTGGATTGCTTTAGTAGATAACAAGAGTCTCATTCTGGGATGCCAATACTGGAAACACCACTAGAAGTGCAGAAAACAGAGAATAATAATTTCCCTTGACCTTAAAAATTGATGTTTCTTTTAAATATGGATCACTATTTGGATAGTGAGTCCTACTGAGAATTGATTACAAATAATTCTCAAATGTATCTGCTTTTGTTCTGCTAATTAGACAAAATAATCAGAAATAAAATTGATACATACTTCGTTATCCCGATCCTTCTCCAAGAAGTGACGTGCAACATGACTGGGTAAAATATTCCGTAGCATATTTTCATTGTGCTCCCTTAACTCCTTCATTTCATTGATTTCTTCTTTTGCTTGAACACGCCACAGAAAATCCAGCCTTGCTGTGTATTCAAGCTGTAGTTTCAAAAAGGAAAGAAAGGCAAAAATAAAACCCAACAACATGAGTAGACATCCTGTTGTCATCCTGAAAAGCTGCTCCTCCCATGTAAGTGCTTTAATAATGCTGAAAAGGTTTTTGTCTCAGAAAGAATTTGATTTCACTGATAGAAAAAGAAAGAATTTTTGTGCCTTGTGTATGTTAAGTGAAAGAAATACTGGGAAAATTAACATTTGTCATGTTGCTGCTACGCTCAGTGGCTAGAAAAGTTCACAGTAATTTTCCTTTTGAACACTTCCCTGATATTTAAGTAAAAAATAAGAAAAACAACAAAACCGAATAAAACAACCAACCAACCAAAAAAAAAAAACCCAAAAACAATCAGACAGGATATTAGGTATTGGAAGATATTCATATGAATTAATATATTCTGCTTTTCGTATATGTTTTCAGATGAACTGGATTTCATGAGAAAACAACACGAGTGATTCCAAATTCTGATAGAGCTATGTAATTTGCTTCTCAAGGATTAACATCATTCAGCTAAACTAAATATTAACAGTCCAACACACTTTCAAGGAGGATTTTCAAGTCTTTGGCAACAAAATGAGATATTTCTGCTGTTGAAAAATGCACTTGTTTTTTAAGTCTTAAAATATAGTGAAAGATGCACAGTCTGGCACCACCTTGAGTATTCTATCCCTGTTCCATGTACATGAACAAGACCAATGCTACCAGAACTTTTGTTTTGTGCATTGTACTAGATGAAAGATTTCAGATTTTAAGGCAGATGCTACTTTAGCTTGTAAAAGGCCTGCACAGGGCCAACAAGGTACATCCTTATTGGAAGTGATGGAAATATATCTTTCCACACTGTAAACTGAAAGAGAAGATGTATCTGTGAGGCTTGAGATGTTCTGAATGGAGATAATAATTGTACACTCAGCAGAGGATCATACCGCATCAACAAATAAATGTATTGGGGCTGATATCAAATTGTTTGTCAAAAGCTGCCAGACTAAGGATGTTGTTGGGACATAACTCACATACCAAGCTGAAGTAAAGGGCTAGTCTGCAGTGGTGGGAATGACTAAGAGCAGGTTCAGGCATTCCCTAGTGGCAATTGGATCCACATTTTTTGTATCAGCAGTGACTAATGGAAAAGCTTGCACCTCATGACAGCAACCCTGAGGAGAAGGCTTTGGGGGTGTCAGTTGATGAAAGACTCAACATGAGCTAGCAATGTGCACTTGCAGCCCAGAATACCAACTGTATCCTGGGTTGCATCAAGAGAAGCATGACCAGTAGGTCCAGGGAGTTGATTCTGCCTCTCTACTTTGCTCTTGTGAGATCCCACCTGGAGTACTATGGAAAAAGACATTGTGTTTTTGCATGAGTAATAGAATGTCATACCAAAGGGACAAACCTCGGAATCCATGATACAATATAAGTTTCTGCCTGTGGTTAAAGAATAGAGTATTCACATTCTTGAGAGATGTAAGGAGAGTCTGGCTGCCGTGTTTATTTGTATACTCTCTTCCCTTGGGAAGATTGCAGGGTAGGGCTTGAGGAGTGACCAAAGAGAATTGTAAGACATACATCTGCACCCAGAACTATGCAAGAATAAACAAACTTATCTGGCAGGACATATAGCAGAAGATACTGGCCTGGCAACTATTTTGTGGATTCTGCTTACTTAGAGAAACAAAGAGAGATAGACTTCGTCAACAACCTAGAGGGTATATGCATGAAGAATGTGAACCTGGCAGCAGGGTAGGACTCAGCATGGAGATCTAAAGACATAACAACTTGTTTTTCTTACAACAGACACTCCTGCTTGCAGAGCTCCCACCACTGCAATCACAGAAGCACAGAATCGTAGGGGCCAGAAGGAACCTCTAGAGATCACCTAGTCTAGTTCCCCAGGTTGCACAAGTAGATGTCAAGGCGGGTCTTGATCATCTATCTCCAGAGAAGGGGACTTCAAAACCTCTCTGGGCAGCTTGTTCCAGAGCTCTGTCACCCTTACTATGAAGAAGTCCTCATGCACATTTGTGCGGAACTTCCTGTGCTTCAGTTAGTGACCATTTCCCCTTGTCCTATCAACATGCACTGCTGTAAAGAGTCTGGCCTCATCCCTTTGCCTCCTGTGCCTTAGATATTTATATACATGAATCAGATCCCCTCTGAGTCTTTTTTTTTTCAAGGCTGAACAGATACAGGTCTCTCAGCCTTTCCTCACAGGGGAAATGCTTCAGGCTCTTTATCATCTTTGTGGACCTCCACTGGACACTTTCAAGGAGATCTCAGTGTTATTTGTAGAGTAGAGAGGGAGGATCATGCTCCTTGACCTGCTGGCCAAGTTTTTTTTAATGCATCCCAAGATGCCATTGGTGCTCTTGGCCACCAGGGCACACTGCTTGAATCACAAATGAAAACTTTTTCACAAGAGATCTAGTATCTGAAAAATCTTTTGAGGTATTTCTCACAGTACTGTGTCCATTTCTGGAGGCCCCAACACAGGAAAGACATGGAGCTATTGGAGTGGTCCAGAGGAGGGCCATGAAGATGATCAGAGGGCTGGAACATCTTCTCTACAAGGATAAGTTGAGAGAGCTGGGGCTTTTCAGCCTGGAGAAATCTCCAGAAATTCATTATTGGTGGCCTTTCAGTACCTGAAGGGGGCATACAGGAAAGCTGAAGAGGAACTTCTCATAAGGGCATGTAGTAACGGGATGAGGGAAAATGGATTTAATCTGGAAGAAGGTAGATTTAGACTAGATATTAGGAAGAAATTCTTTACTGTAAGGGTGGTGAGAAACTGGAACAAGCTGTCCACAGAGGCTGTGGATGTCCCTGCCCTGTAAGTATTCAAGGTCAGGCTGGATGGGGCTTTGAGCAACCTGGTCTAGAGGGAGGTGTCCTTGCCTATAGCAGGGGGTTGGAACTAGATGACAAAGGTTCCTTCTAACCCAAACCTTTCTATGATGCTTTGATAAACCTAGTTCAGAATATCAGCAGATAACCTTTGTATTTTATATAAATTAATTGTTTTTTTTTTAATAATCTCATTGTAACAGGATTATTTTTTTTCTTAGATCTTCACTGGATAACTGTGATTACACTGATAGTTTAGAGATAAAAGGATGTGCTACATATATGATTTGAAAATAGACAGACTGAAGAAGATGTTCTGATAGTTCTGATACTTGATAAAACTAAAAATATTGCAGGGTTAAATTTCTGGTTTAGAAACAGAATGACTACAGAATGTTTGATTACAACATGAATCTTGAAATGTTCACCTTTACTCGCACTGCAGTATAACCCTTAATTAAGCACCTTTAATTTCAGTAGTGAGTGAACAGACAAGGACAAAGATAGCCTGTGGCCTGTATATGGCATACGACCCAATCTCTCTCCAGACAATTGCCACATTCAAAGAAATCAGGAAGTAAGGGTCAACATTTGAAAGACAGATTATTTTTCATCTAAGAAGGAAAAAGGAGAGGATTTGCATCTCAAAGGTACATATTCAACCACTGGAAAGTGTCTAAATAAGCAAATATCCTTTCCTCACTGAACTAAAATCTGTATATAGAAAGATTAATGAAGAGGCCTTTGGCATATTAGAATTAGATTTGTACCTTCATCACTTTTTCAACTGCAAAAATCTCCTCCTGTTTCTTCATGCCTCCTTGTTTTCCCAAGCATGAAGGTTACTTAACCTGTCATGGTTTAGCAGATAAATTGCAGAGTAGGGATGTTAGTCCTTCCTCCCTTCCCATAGGTCTTTGTAGAGCTAAACTACAGACCTGACACCACTGTGATACAAAGCAGTCTGTACCTGCCCTGTCAAAGTTTTAGCTGTCCCTTCTACTGAAGAGCCCCAGAAGAAGCTGAACAGCACTTTTCTGCAGCAGAGCACACATCTACAGCCTAAAAGAAACCAGAGAGTATATTTGGCTTCTTTTTCATAAGGTCTCTTTTTATTTCTAATTGGGATGGAGGAAGAGGAGGAACTGAGTCTGCTGTAGGCAGTCTTGCTCCTTTTTCAATTGTTAAAGCCTTTTTTCTTAAAGCCATGGCAGTTGCACTCACATGATAGGTTACTTATGTTGTGTGTTCTCACTAGAAATGTGTTTCCGGCAGAGAGGACTATATATGATATTGCATTTTGATAAAATTTCAAGGGTTTTTTATGTTCTACTTAACTCATTAAAAGACAAAGCAGTAAATAAACACATTTTAGTATAGAATAACTCTAGCCTCAAAATTGTTCACAATACTTCTTTCATGTACTGTTTCTCAAGTTTATCTTACAGAACCACTGTTGAAAATACGCTTTACTTGATAAAAATATGTCTCTAGATGAAATTGAATTTCTAATAGAGAATTAACCTATCTAGCTTGGTGACATGTATCAGTTACAAAACTAATGTAATTACAGTTTTAGCACAAGAGTATATATTTATTTCATGACAGGAATACAAGTATGATTACAAGAAAAATCTGACTTTGATTAGACAGTCTCACATAACTTTTTCTCGATAAGAATCTAGCTTAAAATTCCATGGCGGGCATTAGCTTTAATTTACAGTGGATAAAGAATTGTCTGCTCAGAAATGAAATGTCCACAAGTTCTATCTTATGAAAGACTTTTTTTATTTTTTTTTGTAAAACCACCTAGAATGAGACATTTCTTAAGCTATTCCAGTTCAGAATACTTCCGCAGTTTGTGAGAAGTAAGGCTGTGATGGAGGGCAGCTTTTCAGAGTTAAGGAACTCTCCATCAATTCAGATGACTGAAGACATCTTTTTTTTTTTAAGGTGCTCTTATTTTCTTTTACTTACTTCTTTGTATTTAAACAGACTGTTTTATATTAACTCTGTAATAGGAAATAAAACAGTTCAAGAAAGTGTTTCTGGGTTCTACTGTTGAATATTCTTCAAGTGATAGATTTGTCCTATGAATCATTTGGGAAAACATGCAGAAGTAAGCACATAACAGAGACCATTTCCAAGTACAGCATGGGTGTAGCTATCTTGTGTTATGGGGCAAGGAGGTTTAATAGATTGTAAAAAGGCAGTGCTGTTCCCACAGGCCTCTGGGCTGGGGAGTAGTCTCAAATATCTTCCACCAAGTTTTGTAAAATATAGACATTTGCAGTCATTTGTGATCCTGACAAGCATTGCTTGGATTCTGTCTAATGTTTACTGTAATGTTATCTCAGTGTTTTCTTCCTAAATCCTTACTCTAACTTTAGAGCAAGTACACTTACTCTCTAACCCTTAGAACAGTAGCTTTCCTTATGCTAAGAATTTCTTACCCTTCTAGTAACTGCCTCACTAAAAATAGGATCTACAAATGCTGGTATTAATCAGCCTAATCCTCTTCAAGAGAAAATATTTAAGCAAGTTGAACATGCAGAACCATGTCTAAAAGGAACTGTCACTGCTGCTTCCTTTAATGCAATGGTTCTCTTTGTCTTTATGTGAATAGAAACTGCCTAAAGTCAAAATGCTTGATATACAGCACTATAGTGGCTGCCAGCCAGAAGTATTGCAGGGGAAGCATCCTGCTTTCAATGGCTTGTTCAATGTATTGGTTAGTTTTGATATTATTTTGAAATAGCAGTTCCTCAGTTCCTTCTCAAGGATATCAGTCCTAAAGCATTGAGACACTTGAGTCCTTGTTATGATGTAGAACCTGGTGAAAGACTTCCTGAAAGTGGTCCGTTACCCAAAGAAGTCAGTGCTGGTGCTCACACTTTGTAACTTCAAGTTTTCCTCTATTCCACAAATACGAGGGTTTTTCCCTTATGATCATACTGAGTCATTACATAGAAGTTTTATTATTCAGTGACTTATTCCCATTCTTCATTTTGGTTTTATGCTGGCTCAAGTGTATTGAAGCAGACAGATGCCCTTGGAATTGTACAATTACCTAAGATAAATGAGGTCTCATTTAGTCCTTAAACTTATATTAACAACTGTAGTATAATTTTTCTGTTGCTGAATACAATACTGCACATGTTCTTTAAGGATGCCAGGCAGTGTAAGAACATAGCTTTCTTTATTGAGATTCTGCATATGACTTACTGAATCATTAAAGGTCATATTTTCAAGTGGATAAAAAGGCAGTTGGTATTCTGGAAGTAATTATTGCCACATCCTGCAATTGCAAAGGATACAGGGAATGGTTAAGGCAAATGTTTGCATTACCTGTTGACCGTGATAAAATACAGCTAAAAGGAACATCGCCATCAGTAGTAAAGATGCCTCCTTTGTGCCCAGGAAGTCTGTTCTGGATAAATAAAGAAAAATAAAATAAAACACAGTTATTGATTTGTCAGTGTTTGTTGTAATTATGCAGAAAGCTCATTCCATAATGCACCCAGAACTTTTCCTTTTCTTTAAAAAACACTCTTTATTTGGGAATTTAACTTAGAAATGCATAATTTCAAGAGGACAGGAGTGCTATTAGAGAGGCAGTCAATAACCTCTCCCCATTAAGTGTCCATAAAATTACTTTGTATACCTTCAAGTCTTGCATAAAAGACATTGACTAAAATGTTAAAGAGAGCCAGTCTTAAAATGGAGTCCTGCATAACCCACTGGTGACAGGCCTCAAGCCTGTTTTAAGCCTATTTACTGTAACGTTTTGGGCCTGACTCATCAGCTAATCATTCAACCATTGCGTTCTGTTTTTACCTTGCTGTACGCTGGACATTTTGTTCATGAGGATATTGTGAGAACAGAATCAAAAGTTTTGCTCAAATTCAAGTGTACTCATTATGAAGTTGTGACAGATGGCCTCTCAGAGATTTCATCCTGGAAGGACTCTAAGGGTAGTAGTCTCAAACACAGGAGTTATATATATCTATTATCGGATATTACAGCAATGTATTAATTGCAGAGACAGATGACTTTTGCATTGGGTTGGAATAATTTTTATTAAACTAATTAACATAGCTAAGAAAACAGAGAAAATTCTGGAAACAGAACCTTCAAGCTTGTGTTCCCTTACATAAAAGGTGAAGCTCAAGTACTTCCTCTGAGTATGGAGCATCTCAGCTGAGTTCCCTACCTCCTAAATTGCTGACTGCTCTGAAGAATATTTCTGGTTCTTTCTTCCTCCTCTACACTAAAGTCATTAGAGACTTTAATTGCCATGGGGAATGCAAAATTTCTGAATTCTCTGAAGTTTTCACAAAAGGGGAAACTTTCTTTGCCACATTTGACTAGAGAGAAGGAATTAAAGACAATGCTCATGATTTCTACTTCTAGTTTAAGCTGTAGGCCAAAATATTGTTTTCTTACTGCAATCTGTCGTATTTGTGGAGTTCTGTCATGAATATGCTATGCATATAGAGAAAATAATCACAACTCAAGTCATTAGCATCTTGGTACTGTAGGAAGCTGGCAAGAAAAGATATGTGCGCAGAGCCTCACAGTATTAAAGATGTAACCATTCTGAGAACCACTTACACTGAAAATCCTTGTTTTTTCTTCAGAAAATTTTCAGATATTCGATTTTCTGGCATGCTTTTAAGTACACAAAGTATCAAATAATAAAGGCATGTTTTTCTGAACTAGAAAAATCACTATTGCTCTAAGTTTGGAGTTATTTAACACTTGGTACAGCCCTGTTCTGTCACTGGCTCAACTCCTACTTCTGGGAAGGATGCCTGGGAGGAGGACCTTGACCTTCAAATTCCCTCCTGCAAAATGGGATCATTCCTATATTCCTTATTTCTCTGGGAGCCATGTCTTGATTTTTGAGATTTATACAGGTAAAATCCTGATCCTTAAAAATCAAATGTTCACTCCTATTTTCCTAATAGGAGGTATAAATTTCACTTAGTACTGCTGGAGTTTCCAGGACTAGAAACAAGTGATTTGTATGAAACATGAATGGACTATGAAAGACAGAAAACAATCTCTGCTCAACATGTAATTATTCTTGTGAAATGAGCATGTAAATAAAAAGGCCTGAGGAAAACAGTCATATGATAAGTCTTGTTGGATTAGTCATTGTCTCTTGCAACCAACTGTATTCTTAACTATGATACTACCGAGTATGTGTGCACTTGCCCCTTTATTTTTTTGTAAATTATTTTATTTTGCATACATTTAATTTTAATAACAATAACAATAACCAGTTCCTAAAGAAAGCTGTGAACACTTACTCTCCATTGTGATTGAAGTGGTCATATTGTAGGAAAAGTGAAGCATAAATGGTCTCAGTCAGCAGAGCATAGATTGCAATCATGATTAGAAGTACTGCCAGCTTCAGGACAGAGTTAAGACGAAGAAAGACTGCACAGGTCACCATTGCCAGCACACCAGTGAAGACAAAATACTGAACACAAAAGAACAGTCATTACTTTTGATTATTAGTGATTATTATTCACTCCATAAGTATATACATAAAGGATCAAATGATTGATAGTATTATAAAAAGATTTGTCTCCCATTTGGTGCTCAGGTAGATCTTAAAGTGTTTGCTATAATTGAATATTCAAATAAAATTCTCTTATTTTGCATGGAGTCTCCATGTTAGCAGAACTCCTCATCTTTATTGCAGTTTCTCATTGTTAGAAAGAAATGGGCATCCTGTATCATGAAAAGAGGAAAGTGAGAGATACTGTATGTAGTAACATGCTAGTTAATAGTCAACTGAGAATCATTTCTATTCCTTTAGATTCTGAATTTTCACAAGGGGTACATTAATCAGGATAGGACAATCATATTTCTGTTTAATACTTCTAGTCTATCAAAACATAGGATCAAAACACAAGTATTGATCTATTTTTATTTTTATTTTTAATATTGCAGGCCAAACTTAAAATGATTTGCCTGGAACTTCTATTCATATTTCGTTTTCTAATCTCATCATTGTCTCATTTTTCTCAATGATTAGTCATCTGCCATACACAATCCATACACCAGATACTGGATATGGAGAGACAATCATGTTCAGATTTGAAATGGAAATATAAACACCCACAGTTTAAACTAATTCGCATTGTAAAGCTTTGGGAGAGATTAAAGCATTCGTTTTTCTTAGAACACTTTTTTTTTAGTACAATTCCTCTGTAGAATAGTGTGTAGCTCTGTTACTTGCAGCATACAGGTGGCAATATCATGACATCACCTTATGGCTTTCTAAGTGACATATGCATGACTAACCCATTGATTTTGCTATCTGCTTTTTCATCACAGAGAAGGTTTTTTTGCTTCAAATGGAAATTTATTATCTCTATATTAGAATGACTTCCATTCTTGCAATTTAGGAAATGTTAGTCTCCTCCACTAGCTTCATACAAATTAAATACTGTATTTTACTGAGTTGGTGTATTCAATCATTGCTGGAAGTTTTTCTAATTATTTTAAAATATACAAGACAAGCAGCAAAAGCATAAATCCAGGTTAATCTGCTGCTCACAAAGAAGAAAGCTGGATGAATTAGTTTGGTCAACCATTTGCAAATGGTCTTTCTTGTCATTGATTTCAGAGATGAATGAGGATATTACTAACAAGTCAGGGTTTCTGTTTTTCGTAATGATTTTTAATGAGGAAACAAAATTTATCTAAACTTTTAATGAAATGTGGGTCTTGTCACATCTCAGCATTTCATGTCTACTCACTTTTCAGCTGCATACTGAACACTGTCTATGTATTTCCATAGTTCCTGCCTAGAATGATAAAAAATATTGGGGTACATAAAGGTTCTGTTTGTAATGCTCTATCAAATCATAAGATTGATTCCTCCTGTAACTCATATCTATTTTTTTCTACCCATGTTATGCTTCAGCTTCACAGAGCTATTAAGGCACCTGATTTCACCACCAGTACACAGGTCATTGATTCTAGGTAATAGTTACATAAATTTTGTGCATCTGTGCCTCAGATTCAAAAGTACCCTCAGAAGTACCTCAGGGCAGGAACAGATGTCTGAAAAAGATGCAGATGAATTGAATGTCTGGTTCTTCAGAGGTACTGGTTTGTCAAAATCACACCATAGCTGTGAATAAAGAAGGAAAACAAACTCAGGGCTATATTGTGCACTGGCAACTAAGAAGTTGGTGGCTGGGTCCAGGGATGGAACTGGCTGACCTACTGCTCTCTGTCCCAGCTTCCTAACTTCCACAAAAGACTAAATGGACAGCAAGAAGAAAAGAGGGGATGAAAGGGAAAAGGAAAAGCTATGCGCACTACAATCATTCTAGATAACCTTTCTTTGCTATCCTGTTCCCAAAGTGGAAAAATGAGTTCCTCCAGGACTTTCAGAGAACTGACATTGGACTCTCAAGAATTACTCCCTGAAAATGTATATACTGTGTTGTACTATAGAGAAAAAAAATTAAAATGTGAACATAAAATCAGACTGAATGTGTACTATTTCTTTCAGTTAGAGTTTCCTGCTTATTTGCTATAGATGATATCCTCCCAGAGATGGGACAAAATCTCATGACACTATGCAGAACTAGCTTGGGTCAAACTGTAATCGGGTCCCAGAACTGTAAGTGTAACATCCAGAATGTAAGTAAATGAAAAAATGGTTCATTATGCAATGATTTTGAGAATTGTACTGGGGAAAATGTCAGAAAATATTGCTTTTTAGATTTATGGCCTGCATTTCTTTTTATGGTTTTTCAGACTAGCTATATTAAATATAAACAAAATGGCTGTTTGAGTCATAATGCATTGAAGACTAAGAGCACAGGAAAAAAAGTCATTAATGGTTTCATACTTCGACAGTTAAAGCAGATGGAGTTTCCTGTCACATATATTAGTCCAATCTGGATGTTTATACTAGGTCATTTCATCAAGCTGTTAGGTGCAAACTAGTTCCCCGGCCCTCCTACTAACACAGTTCTGTTTTTTTTTTTTTTGTTTGTTTGTTTGTTATTTAATGAAGTCCAACTACTTATAATTAAATTCTAATGAATTTTGAACTTGGAACTCTCTTGTTTGATCTTTCAGTAATTTCTTCATCTCTGTAGTGCAACAAGATTTTCTAGATCATCTGTCCAGCCTTGTGTGATAAGTGATAATGATACCTTATGCAAATTCTTATGATTACAAGAATATATTTGATGTAGTGAACTACAGAACTCATTTGCCCATCTGGTGAAACCAAAGATTTAAGACTTTTATTAGAAAGCATCCAAGTCTTACTCCACTGCAGTTGGCTGAATTTTCAGTGTATACACATATCTGCATGACTGAGCTGCAGTACCAGCTCTTAAGTACATGTAGGTCCCAACAGAATGTTGCAGTCCACCATATGGAAACCAGCGACTCTGTGATAGTCACTTTTTTAGTGACGTACAGAAAGTAGTTAAAAACAGATAAAAACAATCCATTATTATAGTAGAAGTTTGTCATATGAAATAAAGAAATTACATAAGTGCTTTGGTTTCATATAGAGGTGAAAACTTTAAGATATTAAGCATTACTCTTTCTTGTCTTGTAGATGACCACGGGAATAAGAGTTAAAACAGTTACATTTATTTGACTATTTTAGAATTAGCCATCCCACAGATGACAGCAGAATCGATCTGCAAAAATAATCAATGACAAGCCATGGAGAAAATCTTGTTATCAAAATATTTGTAACAAATTGAGTTTAGTCACCTTGTTCCAAGAGCAAAATTCATTATAACAATCTCTTGCCTGACAGATATTTGTCAAATATAATTTTAAATCCTCTAAATTGTACAGCACTCCTTAGTGATCTATACTATAATGTACCAGTGTCCTTATTGTTAGGAAGCTTTCAGACCTGTCATTTACCATATTTATATTTTCTCGGTGGGGACATTCTTTCTCCAACTGTCTCTCTTATCAGTGACTATTACAAAGGAATGCAGACAGGTGCCAAGTCCTAACATATTGGCAATCCGAATTCAATCAAGGAAGAATGACAGAAATATAAATAATACAACCTGATACTTGTTAGCAAAAGGTGATACAAATCAGTGAAGTGTAAGATTTCAATATAATTATTGCAGTTATTTAATAATTATTACAGAATAATTATTGTTGCTGTTGTGTTATAGTTGCTACTATTTTTATTGTTACTAAATGCTTTCTTAGTCTCATCTATGAGGAACAAAGTTCAAATGAAAAGGCATGGCTAAATCATAACCAAAATGTGCCACAGGAGATGCAACTGTGATGAAGATGTTATTTTTTATGTATTAGTGTGATATTTACTTCCTTCTTTGCTCAGGCTTCAACACCTGATGAGTTGTGTGGTATGATTACTTGTCTAATTCATGCAAAGCTATCTCATATTTCTAAAGATATTCAGATAATCAGGGTATTTAATTGGCAATATATCTAAGCACAATTGCTAAGCAAAGATTCAGGACATACCTTTCCTCAGTTACACTGACAAAATTTGCTTTAGGTTTTCAATATCTGTGTCTTAGTGGAAACATGTACATTGGGAGTCCAGTAAGACCAAAACCCCCGTATGGACAGCAGAGAAAGGAAAATCTCTGTAATGGGACCAGTATGATCAAAAGATATCTTTGGAGATACCTTTTCTTCTGCACTGATTACAAGAAGATCTGCAAGTGACCATGTCCATAGTTTCATGCTTTGGTGAATGTGAATCTGGGCTGAAAGAGTCTGTTAAAACCACTAAATGAGCAAATGGCAAGTTATTATTAGAATTTAGTACTTTTAACTTCTCTCCTGCAATGATGTTACTGGCCTAACATCACCTGGTGTGTAGGTATGTTTTAGTTTTGTTGACCCTTTTCATTTTCAGCAGGATAAGAGAAAGGATAATTGTGAGTTGAGGAATTTAATATTTACAAACATTACTTGGGCTAATAATCCGTAAGAAGGTATAGGAGAATGTCAGAAAATGAATTATTCTAAAATTGTGGATATGCTGAACAGAAATTAGCAGAAGGGCTTTAAAAATAGATGATTCTCATGAGGAGAAATACATGACTTAAGCAACAAACTGAATTTCCTGAAGCTGTCGCACTTTGCCTTTTGTATTTAAATCATAGCTAGCTTATAAACACGTTAGTTAACAAGTCCTTTAGCAAGCTTAATAATTCATAAATCATTTTTTCCACTGTAGTAATCCCTAGTTCCCTATGAAGCTTACAATATTTATGATGGCTCCAAGAAAATTAATCAGAATAGATGCAAATATAATGACATTCCTGGCCAAGTAGGTCTCATTAATCCAGCAGCAAGTTTTCCGGAGCATTAAGGGTAAACATTTGTAATCCTCTGCTGTGGTGATTAGCACGAGAGCGGAGTGCAACATAATCAGAATAGAAAATTGAATGACCATTGGTATCACCCTGGGAAGAAAAAAAAAAGAATCCAACATTAAAATTCATCACTATGCCATGGCTAACAAAAATTAATGTGCCAGCAGTTAACTCTAGGAAAAATCAGTTGTAATAAATTTGAGACAATTAGTTCAGGGAAATAAAGACAGAGAAAGAAGAGATTTATTCTTGTTCCAGTGTCTGCCATTGCTTCTCACTGTTTCTTGCTGAGAAACTGCTTTTGAAGAAATAAGCCAAGGAAATCACTGCCAGTGCTTCAATCTGTCTAACCAGTGTCTGAGCAATTGGAATCTCCATTATTTCAGGACACAGTTATCTCTTAAGTTGCTTTTAGAGCAAACCTATTCACACTGTTGTTTTTTGTTTCCACTTGTATATAAACTGGTTTCCTCTCCACTAACCTAGTAGGCTTGGAAAATTGGCATTTTGTATACAGCACACCACAAGTGTCTTAAAATTATTCTGTACTGATGGTTGTAGATTGTATACTCAGAAGTGACTACTACAGTGATGCAGCCTTATTTCTGACATGTCAGGATATGGTAACTACAGAAATGCAAGATTTCTGTGATTTTAATTAATATTGAGTCAACTTCAGCTAAAAATAGAATATAATCAATATTCAAAAACAAAATAAAACTCTCCAGATCTACTGTTTTCACAGAAGTCCTTCAAAATATAAATCAGATGAAAATGTGTTCTGTGGTCCAAACATCAAATGGACAATTCAATTCCTCTGAATAAACCATTAAAAGACAGAATTTTGTCCAGTCCATCTTTCATTAAATTTTTCTAAATCTGTTCTTTTTTTTTCTTTGCTTAGATCTGGGACATGAAGTCAATGAAGTAAATGACATGCTTGAGAAATGTGGAAAATTATTTTACTTCACACAGAAAAAAAAAACCTCAGCTCTTCATAAACTAACTTTCTGTGTTCCCATTTGGACCAGTTATTCTCTTTTTGCATCCTTCAGAATTTTTATTTGAATTAAACTCATGCAAATTAAAAGTAACTTTACTGCTCCTGAAAGAATTTCCTTTCTTCATTCTTCTTACATTTTTGGAGTGTGGAGTAATCAAGTAATTAAGATTTTCAGTATTGTAGTTCTATACATGCAAGAACACTGTGATGATTTAATTGCAATGTCTCTTGAATAAAATCTTTGAAAGAGGACTATCAGGGCATCCCAGACAGACTTCTGCACTTCTAATTGGCTGAGTGTATGTGTGATGCACTCTGCTAATTATGCTTTTGGTAGAAATGTGTTTTAACTTATAAAAGATATGAAGTTGGCTACATCTGCTGTCCCTCATCTTGTTGAGTAAGGCGTAATGCTATTTGTATGCTTGGGCCCTACTGCAAGAAAAGGGTGTAAGGTGGAAACAGAAGTGAAAATGTCATCATAGCTTTTCTTTATTAACTTTTCAGGAGGTTAAGGACAGTCATTTTCATTCCTTGTGTCTGAGTGGACTATATCTGAAATCATCTGAAGTTCTCAGTTTCAGACTACTCCGATTTGGCATTAACAGAGCAAATTCTGAACTAACGAAGTTCCAAATTTAAAACTGTGTTTTGAACCTATTAAGTAAAAAAAATTCATTCTAGAAAGTTTCATTGTAAGCTAATAGGCATGGAACCAATGGAAAAAGGATACTAGCACAGAGGCATGACCAAAATATAAGATTGTAAAAATGGTATGCATGCCTCAGAACAATTTACAGCAATGCAACTATGACTTACGGATGCAGTTTCTTCTCTAAAATCCTCATAATCAATGAGGCTTGGAGTGTGGGTGTTCAGTACACTAAAATGAGGCAGTAGTTACCAGAGCATTTTTCATAAGGAACTTGTATTAACTAGTTTATGTAAGATATACATGTGTATGATGACAGCTTTTTTTTTTTTTTTTTTTTTTTTGGTAGCACTATTATGTTACAAAACATTTTTAAATGATATTTGAAAATCGCAAAAATAGAAGTTCTGTGCTCTAATGAGCTGAAATAAGGTGAATTATGCATCCATGTCCCTTGAGAGCTTCCATGTAGTAATATTATATTTGAAACTCTTCTGATGATGGTATTGGTACACAGTGTTATCTCATAGTTGTTTCAGCGTTTCATTCCCATGAGATTTTCCAGAGGTGTGTGTGTGACAAGTATGGAAAACAGTGGAGTTTCCTCAAAAAGACCTAGCGAGGTCATCCAGAATTAAGTCTTGCTTTTGAAAGAAAGAAGAATGCAGCTAGTAAAAACACACTGCATTATGAAGGGAAGAATGAATAATGAAGAAACAAAGACTGGAGCAAGACCACAGATCTTGTGACATGCAATTAAAAAGTCTGTAACAGGAGTCACAGAATTCACTGAAAGTTCCAAGGACACCAAATAGACTATTGGCAATGCCATGAGAGCAACTTCGATCTTTGAAAATACACCGGAAACCACCGATCCTTTCTATAAAATAAAATATGTTAATAGATACACTGAGATACACTCATGAATAGAATCTCAGAAAAAGGATGTGAGTTTGAAATCAATCATCTGGGAAATAGAAATCTTTTTTTGATGGAACTGGTAGGCACAGACACTAATATTCTATTTTCTCCTTCACTACCGCATATACGGAGTTCAGAAGTAGTACCTTGTTCATGACAGCAGACTATCCTGTGAAAAATGTACAAAAAATTAAGATAGTTGAGAGAGAGTAAAAGAGTCAAGGGAAATAAAATAAAGGAAGGGAAAAGGTGGACAATATGTTCACGGAGAATTAGTCAAGAGAGCTGTGTAGTTTAGGATAAGATTCAACTTACTACCAAGAAGTCTCATATTAATTCAACTGCACAGCACCTTCTGATCCACCGACTGACTGATTTTTTGGTGGCTATGATTTGAACCCAGGGTGTACACACTGGGATACAAAAATTATGTGAGATGAATTCCTTCAGTTTAATATGCTAAAACATTCTTCAATAACCTTCCTACTTTCCAAAGCCATATGACTGAAATCCTCTTTGTAACTGATAGTTTCTATCTATATCTTAGATATATATAGACAGTCTGTCTATTCATATGTAGTCCACTGCTGCTGCTGACCTAGCCTGACCCAGCTTTAAATGAAACCAGAGTAAAGCTTTAAAAAAGATTAGGGTCAAGTCTCAAGATGTCAGACCAGAGGAGAAAAAATGTGAGTCCTTATTTCAGTTTTCCACACTCTAATTTTAGGACAAAACGTTGTTGCATTATAGTACTATACAGAGAGCAACTAGGAGCCTAAACATGGAATATAAATGCAAAAATGCAACACAACCTGCTTAGGTGCCTGGGAAACCAGTGACCTTTTTTTGTTCATATTAAACATGTAAGGCATGACAGTTCTTCTGTAGTGCCTATACAGTTGCATGTTGATGTGTTCCTCTCTTGTCTAATTCTTCTTAAGACAAAAACAAAATTAAACTCTTCACATCTAAGACCTCCAAAGGATCAGTCCAGTATCTGTGTTAAAACTATGCTGACAGCATATTGATAGGATCAAGTTCAGCAGAAAACTCTGGGAGGTTAGAGGAATATAGGAACAACAGCAACATATGCTGCTGCTAAAGAAGTTCTCTCTGAAGTGCAACACCAGGATTAGACACCCTCTTCACTGAAGAAGCAACTCAGGGCCAAATGGTTTTCAACCCAGAGGTTCCTTTAATGTCAAGATCAAATGAGGTTTGAAATTGAGCTTTTGCCTTCCCACTTCCTGATGCACAGTTGGAAATCGAGAGTTGTGAAGCCAGAAGGAAAATTTATGTGAAGCAAAGCATGCAGATGTCTAAATGAACAATTTGACATCTGTTTTTCTCCCCTCACAAGAATAACCCTGGGAAAAACTGTCAGAAATAACTGAAGCACAGAAGTTTGCCCTAGTATAATCTATTGTCCATGTAAGCATATAAAAAGTTCACTGCAGGAAATTAATCAAACTCCCAGAACTTTCAGATGGAGAAGATGGATCACTGTAAGATTGGTGATGTAACTTAATGGCTTCACAGAGGATAATTACAGCAGATATATGGCATTAATTTATGTCACATAATATCCTTGACTCGATATTTCAAAGCATGAAAACTACTGCTAATATTCTCAAATTCTGTGAGGTTCTTGTCAGGGAAAAATATGAATGGATCCAATATTTATCCTGTGGGAGACAGATAAAATACAGAAACACAGACACTGTAAATGTAGATGTAGTGATAAAAAGTAGATGTAGTAATAGAAAGATGATCTTATTGAACAGACAGATCACAGCAAACTATCTGGAAAAGTCCCTGCAGAAGACTTATGATGATTTAAATAATGTTTTCTTTCACTGTTTCAAAAAATTCCCTTAAGACTCAGTTCAGAAAATATTCAGATTTTTTAAAGCAAATACATAATTCCATCCCTGTTCAACAGAGCATTGAAACATTCATTGAAAGGCACTTAATTGTGTTGTTAGGAAATGGGTAAATTACCATGAGGAGTGTAAATTATATGGTTTGTAAGCTATTCCTTAGAAATTATGTCCATGTTCCTCCCATAGGGTAGTTTACTTCTCTGATATCTACTAAAGGAATAAATGTAAGTATATAGGGTTTTCAGTCTGAAGAAGAGGAGGATAAGGGGAGACCTTATAGCTCTCTATAAGTACCTAAAGGGAGACTGTAGTGAGCAGGGGGTTGGATTCTCTTGTCTAAGTAGTGACAGGACTAGAGGGAATAGTTTCAAATTGTGGCAGGGAGATTCAGACTGTATGTTTAGGAAATGCTACTTCTCCAAAAGAGTGGTCAGGTGCTGGAATGGGCTGACCAGGGAGGTGGTGGAGTCACCGACCCTGAAGGTGTTCAAGGAATGTTTAGATGTGGTGAGGTTTAGTGAGAACTATTGGTGGTAGTTGGATAGTTGGACTGGATGATCTTATCGGTCTTTTCCAACCTCAGTGATTCTATGATTCTGAAAAATGTCCTGCCTAACTTAGTGACGTGATACTTTCTTCATGTTCTCATTCCTGGAATTTATTTTTGAACAGAAACTTCAGAAATCTGAACTTCCAGATTATTTTCTCATTCAGTAAATTTACTCAAAACCTACTATTTTAGTATTGCTCAGCTACTGACTACTCTTCATTTAAAAGCCATGTTTTGTTAATACTGAAACAGATTTTGAAGGAGAATATAATAAAATTGAAAACTGAAGACAAAAATATGCCTTTGTAAATCTTTACAGTGGTATTAAGCTCCTGAAAGAACATAAGAACAGCCATGAAGTACCTGTACACTTATCCAAATCTTTCTTCAATGAGATAATGGTAAATACTCTTCCCCTGGATGTCTTCCCAGTTTCTAACAATCAACATTTAAGGGCATTCCAGAGGCCAACATTCCAAAATTTTAATCAAAAACTCTGCTGTTCTTATAGGAAATATCTAAACTTCATTTGCATTTGCTTATAATTTAAAACCCATTTAATTTTCAGTTAGCAAGGTCTGCAAAGGATCTGTGATATGCTGCAGGAGACATAACAGTACAATGCAATATGGGAAACCAGAATGTGAGACAGCTGCAGGCATGGTGGCCGCATGACTCCTTCTCCATTAACTCCAGTGGCTCCAGATACCCTCATGTGAATTAAGAGAGATAAATCTATGCAGATAGAAGAAATATGATGTTTTTTTGCTATTATTGCAGTGATTGATATAGCAGCAGAAATAATTTTGGAAAACAGGTGCCATTAATAAGATCCATAAATCTTCCTGGCTATACTGAAAAAATATAGAACTAACAGCTACAAGGAGTGAAGAATTTTTAATGTACCTAGTGAGAAGGATTTCAGACAAGCAAACTTACTAGTATTAAAGCACTATAGCACATAAAGATCAATGCAAGGTTGGATACTACTTTGTGTATGTTCTCTTCTAAGAACAACTATGAAATATATAGTGTGCAGTTGCTTGCGTTTAACCACTATTTTGTTATTCTGAGACATAAATGTGGTGATCTTACAGAGATAATCCAAGAGATACTGCTACATTAATGTAACATAAGCTTCTTATTTTATGTATAAGTACTGTATTTCAAAGTAATTCTCCAGGAACATGTAAACTAAGCTTCATCTGAGTGGTAGAAATTACCTGAGAATTATGTTCCATTTTAGTACTATCTCTTCTAAAACCCAAATGGGATTAGTGGGATATTTTGTTGAATAGTAGATAAAAGTGACAGTTAGTGAGTATGGCTATGTTACACACATCAGCATAGAAGTTACATCTATGTCAGTTTCTCCACTTTGCTACGAACATGTTGTTTGGTCAAACACTGGTAGTGGCAGACATGGAAGAAGATCTATCAGATCACCCATTGCTGTTGCTTTATAAAGGCAGAATATTGCTTTCCCCATCTCAGTAGTTACATACGATAATACAGTATAGCTATACCATTTTCTTACGTAGCATGTAAGAAAAAAAAAACAGAATAATCACTGATTGACGAGGTGATTATCAGTCAGTTAGCAAAGAAGCAACATTTTAGTTATAGATTATGAACACTGAACTGAAAGCAGCAGGCAATACTTATCCGATCACTTTATACCAAAGTTCAAACTTATCTCAGTGGTAGTTCTTCTTAAAAACTGAGCAATACAATCAAAACATTACAATACTATCAGTAGATTCACATGAAAATGAGAAGCTTCAGATAATATGATATTAAAGTAGATAATAAGGGCAGGAGGGAAAAGTCAAAAATATTTTCCAAGAGTTTCAGGAACCAACAAGATTTATTTGCTCATTTCACATATAGAAATGTTATTCCACAGTTTGGTTTTCCCAAGCGTGCTTTCAGATATATAGCAATGTATCTCTGTATTTACCTGGAAGAAGGAAGTAAGCTTTGGATAGCAGTGATGAATACCAGAACAATAAATGCGCATACCAAGTTTGATTTGAATACTTCATCCCGCATTTGAGAATACTAGAATAATTAAAAAAAAAAAAGGGAGATTAGTTGTTAATTCATATGGTGATTTTATAAAGATAATCAAGAGAAATCTCTAATTTTGATTTTCGCTATGAGGTTATTTTACTGACTGCCTCTTTTTCCAATATATTTATATTAAAAAACAAACAAACAAACAAAAACCCCAGACAGACATATATTAGAAGCTTGCATTCCTGTGTAGAGTATTAAATACACAGTTGCTTCACCAACAGAACTGTGGGTTCCCCCATCTGAAGGCAAACGCTACAGTCAACTGTGGCTGTCTGCATGAATTGCATTACAGAGTGTGCTTGAGAGATTGATGCCATTATGTTTTCTTAAAAAAACTTAAAAACAAAACAAAAACAAAACCCCAAACCAGTAAACCCAGTTTGGGACATTCTGTGCCTTGGATGTCATAATCTCTACATTTTAACATATCCAGAAGCTATACAGAAACATACCAATGGTAGCATTCTCCGTGGAGAAAATGAGAATATTATTATGTAGAAGACCATTTGAAACACTTTATTATTATCATTTATTTCAAAAGTATTTGTACAACATATCAGACCATTGAATATCCTAGCAGGATTCATTTTTTGGGAGTTGCCATGAAATGGAGTAACAGATGCATCAGTGAAACACAGTGGGTCAGTTTATGTGGAAATTTTGCCTGTATCCTCAGCTGTTATTAAACACTGCTAATTCAATGAAACTCTAATAATTCATAGTAGATGAAGGTTAGTTCTAAGATGTATTTATCCCAGAGTAGTGGTAGTAAATTTTCTCCAGTTAATAAAATCTCCTTCTACAGGAGCTCGCTCCATTCATTTTATTTTCTCCGAAATATAACTCTGTTCTATTTAATCTCCCTGTTTTGCAAGAGCTGACAGTTATATGTGCAAAAAAAGAGTCAAAGAAATACTTCCTATGAGCACCTTTATTTGGGAATCTGGAAATAAGGCAAACTGTGGTTATAAATGCCCAGAAAAATAGTTGTGTCAGGAATATGCATTTAAAGAGTTCAGCTATAGACTACTTCATTTTAGTACTAGCAGCTCTTGTAAGATCCTGCCTAGATTTAGGCTATAAACATTATATCATAGAATCATGGAATCAGAGAATCATTTGAGTTGGAAGGGTCATTTAAAGTTCATCTAGCCCACCTCCTCTGAAGTCAACAGGAGCATCTACATCTATATGGAGAGACTTAAGATTCTGAAAATAGGAAAAAGGCTTCTTTGTACCCTGCTCCCATTTGCTCTGAGTAAGAGATGTGTTTATTTGTTGGTGCCTTTCATTCTGGACCTACCGCTGCCATGATTATAGCCTGTGTACACTGTTGTCAGAAGCAGCAACACTCTGACATGATTTTTGATGATGCTCACAGGTAACTCCATTGTATTGTGCTTCTGGAAGTACAGAGGAATTGACCACTAATTAATTTGCAAGGAAAGAGAACTGCAACAGTCTGAGTGGCTTTTTTATTTTTTTATTTTTTTTTGTCTGTTTGTTTGTTTTTTGTTTTGTGGCATAAGAAAAATCAAAGGGAAAAAGAAAGACATATTTTTAAAATGTAAAAGGAAATTCCAGTTATTCCTTAGGAAAACAGAGACAATGAATTGAGTGAAATACAGACATGGAATTGCCTACTATGTTGAGCATTATGTCAAAAGCATAAATGCTGTGGTCTAATCAGTAAGAGTGCTGTGATGAGACAACAGTCAGTGTCTCTAAGGTAGTACAAACGTAAGCAGTAAACATTGCACTTTTCTAGCAGCCAATTGTTTAATGACTTGTAGAAGTCATTAAGGATAGATTAAGTCTAAAGACTCTCCCAGAAGTATGCGGAGGCATGCAGCCAGATAGAGCCAGGTGAAGTGGCAGAAAGAATCATTATGAGACCTGAAAAAATTGCAGCTACGTTGTCTCACAGACCTAACACAAAATGGCGTGTCTGACCTTGTGGTCCAGAGGAGACTCACCGTGATTCCCTTGCACCTGAGCTCTGAACTGTTGGGTGGCACTGTTAGCTATGCCCATCCAGCTAGCTAAAATTTAGCTCGAATAAGGAAGGCCAAGGTTCCTCCACAGAGCAATGCTGTACATTCACGACTTTTCAGTTTTTTCTAGGACTCCTTGGAAGGAGGTGGTGCTGGACGTGCAACACTCTTCATATGTTCACCTAGAGCTTTTGTGTACTGGAGAGGAAGATGGTTAGCATTAAGTCCACTGCTGATCTTCTAGATGAAGGGAAAGACAGTAGTTTTATTCTTATTTTTTCCTCCAGAGCAATTGAAGATCTTCTGCAGCTTCTGCTGAACAGAGACAGAAGAAGATGGAAACTCAAGGCAGGAGAGGAGATAGATGAACTTCTGAGAAGACCAAAGAGTAGTACTGACCCTACTGATGGTCAACAGCAGAAAAGAAGATGATAAAGAGAACCAGAATTTGCTAAGTGTTTCTTCCACAGACCCCTGGGAAGCAACTGTAAGTATCTGGGCTGAAGGAAAAGGGTGCTGCAAATCTCTACAAGGATACAAAATACAATAAAGGAGAATTTTGTTTCCTAGTCATTGAACTTCTCAGCCACCTGAATTTCTTGTAATGAGAAATTCGGATATTTAGGTACTCAGTTATTTAGGTCTAGTTTTTACATTTGAAAAACTGTACTGAGAAAGACCTTTTGGTGCTTTCTATGTGGTCATGTCACATAAAATACAGACTCTTCACCTGGAATCCCAGTCTGGTTTATGATAGTAATACAAATACACAGAAGGCCTAGGATACATTCATACAAATCTTTATACTGGAAACTTGCCTTAACAAAAGCTCTGCCAGAATGCAAATCACCTTGCTCCATTACTGTTACTTATCCTCTCTGAAAGTACATATTACTGATGTTTCCAAGTAGTTGCTACTAAGGTAGAACATCATAATGATATCTTTTAATTTTTGGAAATCATGTAAAGTGTTATCAGATTTTCCTTATGAGCCATTACGTGTTTCATGCTACCATTAGAAGTAGTCTCCAGTGATGTCTTTTTCACTTGGTCTGCCTACATCCTATTTGTGAAAACAACCTCTAGCAAAACTGAGAGTAAATTAGTCTCTAAACGAGACATCAAATGCTAATTAGTAAAATGCAGGTTGGTAATGACTAGTTCATTTACGGAAAGGATCTGTGGAGTATATCAGATGAAGACCTTGCACAAAACCTCTGAAAAATGTATTCTTACAAAATTAATGTGGAAATACTCATACTGAAACAGGAAGATAACCCAGTCAGTAATGTAATCATTGCTGCTTGCTCTGGAATCTATGTTTATGCCATCACCAAAAATGACTTAAATGCAATGAGATAAGAGAGGAGCCGGAAGATGTACCACTGACTTAAACTGCTGTGATGTACCAATAAGTTAAACTATTGCAAATGAAGCTGTTCTAGCTCCCATGCTAGTTTGGGTGTGCTGTTCGTGATATTTTTTACCTTATGAAACCTCAAAAGTAGTAACTCAGCACTTTCAGTACTACTGTAAATCTTTTGTCTGCCATCTCTTTACAATGAATTATTATAAAAACCAATAACCAACCAAAAACCAAAAACCAAAACTCCAATACTACAGACAGTTGAAAAAGCTAGAAGTCCAGCATTAATTATGGAATATATTCATGCTACCCAAAAAGATTTATGATCACATTGCATGGTAGTCCTGTTACTAATGCAGATGGAATAAATACAGGTTATTGTTCATATGGTCACTCACTTCTTTGTGGTTTCAGGTACAGAGCATTAACACAATTCTGATTGAACACTGCTCCTGTAACAACGCTTAGTAGTGAGATCAGATATGGGTACTGGTTGTTCTAAGTACTGAAAAGCTGTGAAGTCTGTGGTGAGAGGCATTTGTAAGTAAAAGAGGTAAGTATCACGCAGGTACCAGTACTGTGTGGATTTGTAGTGGCTGAATGTGATGATGTAATATTTTACATAAGAAAACTTCCTTGATTTCAAAGTTACCTCTGAATTATAGCTGCTACTGTGCCGAATTAAAAGTAATTGTCAGCAAATGGAAGCAGAAGAGTGAAATGGGAAACAGTAGACTTAATTCTGCCTATTTGCTCAGCAACATTGCAGTGAACAGCTCAGGATTCTGATGTAGAAGGTCATGGTAAGCAGTTACAAAATGTCAGTGACTAGAAGAAGCATAATTCCAGACTGAAAGGTTAGATGTGGGGAGAAGAGGGGGAGAGCTTATAATCTGAGTTCTCTGTTTTGTTTCCTGAATGGGCAGGAGGAGAAAAGTAAGAATTGATAATAATATGACACAGCGTGGAGAAAATAGCTACCTTCTGCAAGATAACATTTCTTCCAGTATTTTTTTTTCCATGATTACCAGCATATAATAGTTTAATACTCAAACTAGGACTAAATGGTGAACCAAGTTTCACTGCTAAAGCATCTGTTACTAATGCCTGGACTAACTAGGAGGAAAGAGAAGGATGTTTTCCACATTGTTCCATGAGACAGTGCCCTTGCCTATAAGAAAGTGTATGTTGTAATTCATCATTCCTTAATCCACATAATCCCTTTTCTTCCTGCTACTTTCCACATCCTTCTTTGAGCATGCCCATAGTGTCTTTGCACACACAACACAAACAAGAAGGTTCCTGGCTGGCAACTCTCCAGCTCTTGGAGGTGGATGAATGAGAACAAATAGAAGTGTTGACATTTAAAAAAAAAAAAATAAAATTCCCATGCTGTGCTAAAAAACAATCAACTTTAGAGTGTTCTATCCACTTTACAGAAAGGAATTGTGTTTGGTTTCCTGGACTTCCTTTTGGTTCCAGGCATCTAAAGAAATACTGAATGAAAGCACCTTTTTTCACCCCTAGCAACATGTGTTGGTGTCAGAAATGTTACACTGAGAAGAAAACTATCAAAACTGATAAAAAGGTTTATAGACTTTTCATCATCCAGAAGTAAGTGTGAAGTTTGTCATTACTGACTTTTTTGTCCTGCTAAGAGGAGTGGGATTTCAGCTGCAACCTTTTATTTCACTTTGCATGAGACCTGGACTTTTGTCATCTTTGCATGATAACTCCACTTGAAGGAAATATCTTCCCAACCTGAGGACTAGTTTCCTATATGTCAAGTAAAAGAGTTTATTTTCCAGTGGAAAGTGATGATAATGAAGCAGGTCTCTAAATGTGCAATTAAATATTTTTCTTTTCTTTTTAGTCTTTAAGCACATCTTAACACAGACCTGACATTGCTGCATTTCAAAAGCATGAAAGTCAACAAAATCATCTGAGATATACATAACAACTTTCCCATACCAGTCTGTGTTAGCATTCTGCATCGAAAGTTCTCCCATTGCTTTGCCCTTTTTAACTTAATACTTATATATGTGGATGGACTGAAACAGAAATTAGTGTGATCACACTGCTGCTGAGAAGCAGCAAAACCAGGAACAATATTTACCTCTTTAAAGAAGATTTTAAAGAAGTGATGCTTGCCACAAGGAACTGACAGACTAATTTTGTCTTGAAATAAATGTAGCAGCTGACTAGTGAAGATCAGATGAATTCTACCAGTATTTGAAAGGCACATATCTATATAAATATATATATAATAAATAGAATTGTAAATTTATTAATCAACTCAATCATTGTTTGTGACAAAGAAATTTGACATTTGATAGGAAAGTGCTTGTACTAGGCAGCAATGAAACTCAGCAATGAAACTCTTTTTGTTATTTTTTAAAAGAAGAGTTTGCTCAGTGGAGACATTTCTCAATAACTGAATGTGTTCATTGTAGTGCTGTAACACCTGCATCGTGACACTGCCCATTATGGCCTCTAGCTCAGCCCAACCTTCTGAAAACTGAAACAAAATAAAAGGAGAACAAAACCAGGACAGAAACAATGCAAACTAGAACCTAGATCTTCTCTACTTCAGTGTACATTTATTTCAATTTGAGTAGCAAATAATGCAGCTACCAAGACTCAGCTACCTTATGCTCCAGGCTGGAGTCTTTAAACATCAGTGAAAAAGGCTTGATATGCTCTCTTCTCAATTTATCGCCACTCCGTAAGTCGATGGTGTGCTCTATTCGCTTGTTAATTTCCTCAGGCCCAGACTGGACATGCAAAGCTTGTGCAAGATGGTTTGGAAGCAGATTTATTGAATTTCTTGTTAGGGCAGCCAGAGTCTAGGGGAAAGCACATGCAAACAGAATAAACCTGCTGGTCCCCTTGGGTTAAAAATGCAATGTTTTAGATCATGTTGCATTGCAAACCATTACAGCATTCCATGCAATTTATTCAATGAAATCTATAGAATTATAAAATAATAAGTCTGTTCCACTAAACACATACAGTACATTACAGGGAGTGCTTTAATGTCCTGTTCCATACAGTCTAGCAGGTTTGCTGCTGTACTGAATGCTAGGAATACAATCTCCTTTCTACATTCTAATACATAATTATTAGAGCATGAATGAGGGGAGTACACACCAAAATCACAACACAGTATCTATGCCAGTGGTGTGTATTCACAACTCCGAAACACAAGTCACAAATAAAATGAGAATAATAACATTTTTCTTAGAGTTACTGGATGTGTACAGTTAAGGAACAGATCAACAAGGCAGGAGTAAAAAAGGTGGTATTTCTGAATACGTCAGCTTGGGTTTTCAGATACTGTGCTCATCTTCACTACTGGTATATTTCAGCCAGTCAAGATTACAGTTAAGCTATATGTTTTGATGTAAATTTAATTCACTTTATTTTAAAAATATGATTCTGATTGCTTTATCACTTTGATATTTCATTGACAAATCAAAATAAAAATAAAAAATAATAATAAAAAAAGGAGTCTCTTGCACAGCTTTGCAAACAAAAGCAGGTCAAGATAGTACAAAGGATATTTCACCTTCTGGGAAGAGCTAGAGTTTGTTTTCATAAGAATAACTCTATCTATTTTTATGTTACAATTTCATGACATGAACCACATGAAAGAGCAGGTTAATGGGAAAACAAAATCTATTACCTGTGATACTCTCAAGCGTTAAGAAATGTTAATGAATGTAAAGGATATAAACCTTCATACATCACAGCATAAGACAGGAACTATGAACAAGAAATATACTTCTGCTTTTTTAAGGAAAGCAAGGAAAATCTTTCAGGGAAAAGCAAGGAAAAATTTCTTGTACTAAACTTTCTTTTCATACTAATGTTTCAGATATATTAATCTTGGAGTTAAGCACTAAGGTTAGAGCAAAATCTCGCGGAACAATCCACTGACTAAATACTATATTATTAAACATTAAGGAACTGTTTTAATTAAGGTGTTTCTATCTCTTTCAAGTTGGGCATTACAAGAAAGTTATTATCAGTTTGTGCAGAGGAAATCTCACAGGAAGGATTGAAGTCAGTGTTAAAGGACAAGATCACTTTAGATCCTGTCATATGCATTAATGCCTCAGAAATAACTGGTATCTCCATGGAAAGTGAGGCAACAGAAGGTCCTTAATGTTTTAGTTGAGTATTATGTTTTATTCACACAAAGGGAGTGATCTCAGTTCATTCTAGAAAGTGACTATGTTCTCTTCAAATTACATTTTAGAATTTGAGTAATGTGAAGAACCATCTTTCTGCTGAATGTATGAACTGGTTTAAAATTTGCAATGGATATACATGCCATCATGTCAAGAGTATTGCAACAATCATTAGTATCGGTGCAAAAATGGTCCCTGAAATTGTATTTATTTTCAGAGAAAAACAAGAAAATTTATATCTGAGTTTAGCAAGGTCTCTTCCATACACAAGAACACACGTGCAAGACAGTTGATTCAGGACAAATTATTGGCCAAGTGTATGTTCTAACCATATTTTATCTTCATCATTTTGCATTAAGATTCTGATTTGCCTACACGAAGAAAGTTTGATTCAATGGTCTTTTGAGCCTTCCTGATACTATCAATAGCTATTAAATTCAATATGGGGACATATACAAGGATATTTTAGGCAAAGGATCGTTTAGGCCTTGCTAAACTTGAAGCTAAGTATAAAAAATAGATAGAATTAAAAGCAAGCAAACAAACAGAAAAATCCACCCAACATTAGAAATATTTTACTGACATTTTAAAAAGGTAGAAAGGAATTAGTTGCTTCCTTTCAATAAAGTTTTCGTGTAACAAGTCGAATCATCCTGATTTGAGCAAGAAGGGACATTTGTAATCAGTGATATTTATAAACCTCTTGGAAAGCTTTACATTTGTTTTTCTTCATATATCAAACACCAGATCTTCCAAGGAATTAGGGAAATACAAGCTTAGATGTTTCAAAAGACAGGGTACAAGTAGGATTTTGTTCAGGAAGAAGACGTGTAAGAGAAAAAATCATAGAATCACAGAATCAAAGAATCCTTGGAATTGGAAGGGACCTTTGAAGGTCATGTAGTACAAATCCCCTGCAATGAACAGGGACATGCACAGCTAAATCAGGTTGGCCAGGGCCTGGTCCAGCCTCACCTTGAGAGTCTCCAGGGTTGGAGCATCTACCGCATCACTGGGCAACCTATTCCAGTGTCTCACTACTCATACTGCAAAAGACTTTTTAATTATATCTAACCTAAATTGACACCCTTTAAGCTTAAAATATTTTTCCCTTGTTCTATCATCACACAGACCTTGCTAAAGAGTCTGTCCCCTTGTTTCCTATAGCTCCTCATTAGATATTGAAAGATTGTTCTCAGGTCACTTCTGAGCTTTCTCTGCTCCAGGCAGCCCATGGCTTTCTGGGCTGTGAGGGCAAATTGCTGGTTTATGTCTAGCTTCCTATCTACCAGTATGCCCAGGTATTTTTTGGCAAGGCTGCAGTTAATCCTTACATTTCCCAGCTTGTACTGGTAGTGAGGGTTGCCTCAATCTTGGTGCAAGGCTTTGCTTGCACTTGGATTTATTGAACCTCATGAGGTTCACCTGAGCCCACTACTCAAACCTGTCTAAGACTGTCTGGATAGCAACTCTGGTGTGTCAACTGCATCTCACAGGTGATTAGTGTTTCAGCTTCTATAACTCATAATACACTCTCTGGATACTTTCTGTTTGTCAATTATGTGCAACTGTTGTCGCTAAGCTGGAGACAAGCTGGGCTTTGCTAAGATTTCTCAAACTGAAGTAGATAGCTGCAGTTAAGAAACTGTATGAAGCTCCTTTCAATATGGTAAGGCCTAGAGAGCTATTGATATAGTCCACTAGTTGGATCATTCAGCTGTTTTAGTGTGAGTGATTCACAGTATACAAGACATCTTCCTGGTTTTAGCAGATAGTCCAGATGACCACAGGTCTTTCATAGGTTTGAACAGGGTATATGGGTTTCTCAGGCATCCTGAAACACCACAGATAACATTAGACCTTTATATTTAGGAACTGAGATCTATGGGAGTTTAACACCTGAGAAAGTTAGTAGACACAAGTGTAGGTACCTTGGCTTTGAACCAAATTCCATCCTGCTGTTTATACCTGTTTGCTGTCTGGACACTTTTAAGTATAGCTTTTTTAATAACTGCTAAGTCATCACTATAATATGCTAAACAAGACACAGATACTTAAATTTCCTTTTGTCTAATTCATATCATCATATATGAGTCTCATTTTGGTCTCCAGGATGACATCTGGTCACCATATTTTGCTGCTAGCTACTTCCTTTGTAAGGTACAGAAGAAGATCCAAATTCACACTCCTAAAATAGAATAACATCTCTCTGACTTGCTTTGCTTTAGAATAGAAACCCAAACACCTGTCTCAATAACAGAAAGCTCCATTCATATTAAACATAAGTTGAATTTCAGAGATAGGATACACTCATATCCCTAGCTTACCTCAAAACCAGAGCTAAGGTGTATGGTTATAACTGTTTCTTAGACTCTTACAGTTTTTATTAATATGTATGATTCTGTTCATAAAAGTGGTTATTCTGCTCCTCACTCACACCTTCAATTCACTGACTTAGGCTGCTCATGCAAATTAGATTTGAGGTAAAGAGTATATATTAATGTGAATTTGAGTTGGGGCAAAAGAGATTCTGCCGTATCATATTCTTCCATGATAACTACAACTACAGCTGCAAGTGAGTAGGGTTATTCAGATTTTGTTGTAACTTATAGCAGGTTAAGAATTCTTTTAGGTACTGTCAGTAAGTATTCAGACAAATGAAGTGATACTATTGTGTTGCTATTATTTAGATTCTCAACATCTGCTTCTACCAGTGACTTTTATTAAAGACTTATTTCTGTTTAAAGCTAACATATCTCTGGAAAAGAAGTTATTTTATCCCAGTATAATTTAAACATATTTTGATTTGAAATACATTATTTGTGATCAATAATGCCTATTCTCTCAACTTTAAAATTGAAAATTACAAAACAATTGAAATACACATGAAATAGCAGATTATTTCTAGTTTTTTTTTTTGTGTGTGTGTGTGTGTGTGTCCACTCAACAGCTAATGGGATACTGTGTAATACAAAATACTAGCTACTTCAAGTACAAACCAAATTCAATTCCATTCTATTCTTAAACAAACGACAAAAAAAAAATAAATAAATAAAGTGAGAAATAATTCTAGAAATAGATCATTTGTTGCCAGAAGACAAATATTTGGTGTAAGACAACAGTTTAGGTCAATTTCAATAATTTTCATTAACTTATTAACTGAGAGTTGTTCATTAACTGAGAGTTGTTCTACAATACAATAGAAACAGTAGTCATATACTTTATTCCTCTTTCTTGTTAGTAGCAAGGTCAGATCTAGCTGAAAAAAATGAGCAATGAAACGATAGCCTACTCTCTCTAGTACAGAAATTGGAATGTCTTAAAGGGAAGAAGAACAAAGAGAGAGACATCAAAAGTTAGGCACTGCAGCACACTCATACCTCCATTCCTCATGAGATGAGAATATATAGAAAGAGATACAGATAATACCAAAAGGTAGTGTACATACAGATAGACAGATGTAACATATAAGAAAAACAAGTGTTTTATATCACAGCAAACTATACCATGCTCCTGTACAATTTGAAGGGATGAATACAATATTACAATGATGGACTGATTGATTGTGAAAAACTTTTCATTTCAGAGCAGATTTGCAAGTAGAAAATAGTTGAGAAAGAAAGACCTCCACACAACAGTACTTGAATTTTAACAGACAATGAAGACAGGTAGGACTAAGGATGTGCAGTAGAAGAAAGAATGTATCATGTCATTACAGATCACTCAGAAAAATGGAATTTAGCTGCAGCTGACCTTGTTTCATAAAGACTCATCAGTCTTTCAAGTGCGGTGTAAAGAGAGGTGTCTGAGAGCATTTTAACCTTTCCATTTCCTCTAAGTAAGCGGAATTCACAAATAAATTGTATGACTGTATAGGTGTTCCTGTTTCCCAATGTTCTAGTAGTGCAGTGCTTTTGGGAAAGATCTGATGAGGAAGGGTTTTAATTGTTTCATATTTATATCAAGCTATTCATGACTTTAGGGTCTAATAAATTTGCTACTGAACCTTTGTTATGCCTTAAAATCAGCATTTTAAGTTGTTTTTTTTGTTTTTCAATAAGAGGAGAGGAGAAGAGGGGAGTGGAATGGAGAAGAATGGAGAAGAGAGGAGAGAAGAGGAAGAAAGAACAGACAAATTATTTTGGCAAGGTTTTTTTTTTTTAAATCATTACTATTATTATTATTATTATTTGTACTCTTTTCTTTCCCTTATATATCAATAACTTACACTGTGTTGTTTCCTCTGGCAGAATGTCCTTTCATATCTTTTGCTTTGGTGGTAGTGCACTGAAACTGTGCAATGAGATACACACTTCAACTTGAATGTCCCAGCTAGTTTGCTTACATTAAAATTGCATTTAATTTATTTCATTAAAGACTGTTTCAATTAAAAATAAACTGTGTAGTACTTAACTTGAGTTGGGAAATAAAATTGAGAAGAAAGAAAATGCCTGGGTCCTTGGCATTTTCCCAATTTGGACGCATGGTTTATTTCTGCCCTGAAAAGACTTGTTTAATCATTTGCTTTTACAGTATGAGTTAGAGAAAAGATGAATTTGTTTTCTCTGAGGATTCCATTATTGAAATGCACTCAAGCATGCATCCATACTACATGACATTAAAGGAAGTTTGACTTACGTTCTGTTTTCCCACTATGTTATCGAATGGAAGTTCAGGGCTCCATGATCCTTCAGTAAATGTTGCCCCACTGTTTCTCCTGTCGGCGGAACTGACAGCCTCTTTCACAATATCTTCAGGCAAAGTCAACAAACTCTCCTCAGGTTGTTTAATTAAATAAGTCTCAATGTTATGTTTCCTCAAGAATTCATTGCGTTCTTTGCCATGCCCTTCTTCAACTTTATAATCCCCATTGAGGCAGTCCAGTGTGGCTTTGGAGATGTGGATTCTCCTGCGTAAGTGAAATAAGTAGTAGCAAATACTGATTGTGCTTTAGTATAAATAGGTAGCAAGGAGTTTTATGAACTCTGTACCATGTTAACATGATAGATGAACAGAAGTATTTCTGTTGTATGTAATGATTTATATCATGAAAATGAAATCATGTATTCAACAAACATGATTTGGGGGCAAGTGCTGCCTTGTTTTCACCAACAGGATCTCAGGAATGTATGAAGTCCTGTCACAGGAAAAACTTTCATGTTTATATCTGATGCCTTTGTTCACAGTAATATTTTAATGAGAGGTCTTTCTGAGTAAAAGTGAATCCAGATTGACACTTGAGGTAGATATGGTCAAGAAACAATATGGTGTGTATTAGAGCAGTTTGTGTGAAGGTTCTTTAATTCAGTTACCTGAGGTATCTTGGACTATTTAAATTAGTAATCTGATTATATCAGACATGAATTAGGGAACAGTTATTCAAACTAGCCCAGTACCAGGCAACTAGGATGATAATTTCTAACAAGTTAGTGATGTTAAAAAGCTTTTGCAAAATTACATGTAACAAATTAAAGAGATTACATATGAAGAACTCAAATTTTTCAAATGTATGAATATAGATCTTAAAATGTTTTCCAACCAGACTTGGAGATGTTTGCAATTCAGAATTTTTTTTGCCATAGTTATGATGGCTTGAGAAGGACAGAAATTCAGTTAAAAAAAAATGGAAAGGAGATTTCTTTTTTAAGAAATCTTCAAACATCCTACAAGTAAGATAAATTGCACACACCTCTGAAACACATCCAAGTGCTTAGCCATGCAACAGCTTAACAAAACAAAATTATAAATGAGGTATGAATGCTCATTAGACATCTATTTATGCCAAAAAATAAATGCACTATGTCTTTAAATTGGCTTATAAAAAAAAAATTAAAATGGACACATGGCACTTTTAGAAAGTCGGGAATGTAGATTCCTAAAATTCAGACTTAGGTAAAATTCATCCTTTATTTTTGACACAAACTTAGGAGTTCTTCTTAAGCACTAGAAATTTTTTTGTGTCAATGGAAAGAAATAATTCTACCACAATACTGGGGAGTTCTCTTCTGGAACTTGAAAACTGCATTTAAAAATCAATTTGCACAAAATATTTATGGAGTGCAAAGGCTATAAGCACCTGTATGATGTGAAGGTACTGCTACAAGAATCAATTGCTGATTATCTTTAATCATTGTGAAATGCCCAAGATAATCAGTCAGGGTCCTTGTGAAGTACTAAATATCAGTCTACAATTAAAAGATAAAAACTTAGGGAACAGTCTTCTTTTTTTTTTTTTTAACCCATCTCAGCTTCTCACTGAAGATTCTGTACAACTGTCACTGGCTGAAGTCATGCTGTTATGATGTTCAAAGAGATTAGCACTCTATTGTAACTGAATCTCAGTAAAATAAAAGTTGAAAAAAGAAGAGTAAAATGATTTCCCAAATATAAGCAAGATTTAGCCTGTATTTTAAAAACAGATCATATGATATATTCGACGATGCATTTCCTAGCCCTTAGAAAACTGAACAGGTTGAATTTATTGAAGTAAAGTACTAATTAAAAATGAAGAAGAAAAAAGTGGGAGAGAGAAGAAAGGAAGAATGAAAAAGAAAATGATACAGTAGTTGCTAGGGTGACTATCTTTGTACTGAAATTCAATCTAATGTAATTTCAAAAGATTGTATTACAAAACCTGGAAATATGGATTCTATAATGGGAATGATAACTGGAGTGTGGAGCTTGCTATTGCTGTAATACCCTTTTGTGTCAAATATTAATAAATTATTGGTAGATTAAAATATATATTTTGGATTTCACCTTTTGCACTGATTAAAATAAAATGAATTAAAACATATAGTGTAGAGTCCCTTAACTTCCTTAATTTCATACAAATATGTCAGTAATATGAGCATTGAAGACAAAAAGTATAACCTACCCTACTTTTGAAGAAAAACCAAGCCAAAACCTTTGAGTAAAACCTGTCAATGATGCATCCCAGAAAATTAATTATAAGCTAAGTTTTCTGCCAGTTCAATAAAGTAGATTAACACCTAGATGAATCAATAGAAAATTAGATGATAGGAAGCTGGCAGAAGAGTGTTTCTTAAATAATAATCCATGATTTTAGATGGGGAGAAGTCAGGAGAGGCTGAAAAGACCTTAAGTGCTCTAGGAAATCTGCTTTGAGCACCAGGAAAGTCTGATCTAAATCAGTATTTTGAAAGACTTAGTGAACTGCTGTCATGTGCCAGCTTTGCTCTGTTAGCAAATGGATATATGAGAGTGGAAATTACTCTGCTTCAATAGAATACAGCTTAGTCAGTGTTTTATTGATACCAGCAAGGTGGTGCCTTCTCTAGGTTATTCATTAATGGTTGTATTACTTGTATGAATTAACAGCAATAAACTGCACTTTTTTTCTGGTACAGATAATTGTTTTCCCCGTGACAACACTGAGTAAGCAACATATGACATTTCTTAGTTATCTGAGGCTCTCATGTGATAAGCAGAAGAGAAACTAATATTCTTTTTCTGAAGTTTTATACGCAGGTGACATATGCAGAGTATAGAATTTATTTTCAGAGCATGTAATGTTTCATTTTCTGCTCATCCTAAGAATATGGATTACCTTAAGGGTCCACTATAGAGAGGAGTGGAGACAGTCCACATTTACAAACACAGCATAAACCAAACAATTTTATAATTTCCTTGGAACGTGACAGTTCCGACATATCCTGATGTAGGTTTAGAGAGCATTGCACATGGCTCAGATTTGATGACTTAAATCCTCTGTCATTCAAAACCTCTAAAGATGACAGCATCACTTAAACTTTTTCTGTATAATGGTGTCCATTGCTCTTGCTGCTATGTTCCATTGCCAAAAGTTGCATCATTGTATTGTGATCTCTTCTACATCTTTCAGCAATGGGAAAGGGAAATAAAAGTGTATAGAAGATTCCTGCAATCAGTATTGTTACTTCAAACTTAGGGCATGCAACTTCCGAACTGCAGAGAGGTACATGTTGTGTCAGGTAGAAATAACATTTTATCCCCCAGGTGCATTTGCCACCACAGATAAAAAGGAACCAAACAGGTAAATGGAAAGTGATATATTTTCATATATTGACTGGCTGGCAAAAAAAGTCTCAAAACATCTGATAAAACATTAAATATCTAGAAGAGTTCCTTGTGACCCAAGGGAATGACATGGAGTTATGTCAGGGGAGAGTCGGGTTGGTTATTAGGAAAAAGTTCTTCATTAAAGGATGGTGGGCACAGAGTAGGCTCACCAGGGCAGTGGTCATTGAATCAAGCTGCAAGAATTCAAGAAGTTTTTTGGAAAGCACTCTAATTAATATGGTTTGATGTTAGAGTGGTCCTGTGTGGAGCCAGGAGTTGGACTCACTAATCTTTGTGGATCCCTTAAAAATTGGGATATTCTATGGTTATATATAAGCCTAACTATTCATAGCTCCTTGTTATTAGCATAGTGACCTATGAAGATGTATCTCTTCACATACATTATGAAATAAAATAAATAGCATTGCCAGATCTCATGGCAGCAGAATGAAGCATGGAGAAACTCAGGAATTGTCAACAGCTAGCTGGGATATTTGGGCTTTCTCTGTGTACCATATAGACTGAATACAACCACTGATCATCTTCATGAAATTTTAGATGGCAAATAAATATTTTTGTCATTTCCAATGCCTCTGCATGTAGACCATTTCTACAGTGTTTCTCGTTGTAACCTCACATATTCTTGCCAATCATAAAACATAAGAAAAAGCAAAGAAAGCCAACTAAACCAACAAATCCCCCAAAATTATAGTTTATGAAATAATGGAAAGAATTGGAAAGATTAACAGCGTGTTGTGCCGACAGTGTTTTCTGACTGTGGGAAATACATGTTGCCTTACCCAGGAATTCCACCAGACTCGAGTTTGTTTGCAATATCCACATCCCATGACCAGACATCAAACTGCCACTTTCGCAGGCCCAGAACTCCACACAGAACTGATCCTGAATGTATCCCTATTCTCATGTCAATGTCATGCTTTGTTCTTGACCTAACATATCTGTTTAACAAAGCAAAAACAAACAAACAAAAAAGACCAGGCTCATGAAATTATATATCACATTTTTTCATATCTTTAGGAAATAATAGAATGCAAAATACAATGTCAATTTTGTGTAAGTAACCACTTGATCTCCAAAATGGAGAGATACCTTTCTAGGTAGTAGAGTCCAGGTAGTAATTAAAGAACTATAAAAAACAGATTATCTTTAAGCACTTAGCTGCATGCATGGTTCAGTGGCGCAGATATTAATCCTACCAGGCAGAAAGAAAAAGAGATAGGAAGAGAAAAACATGTATGAATGAAAGGATTAATTGAAGTCACTGAGTTCATCAGCTTAGAATTTTTAAAGAACAACCAAAAACATGACTGAAATTACTATCACCAAACCTGCATATACTTTTACTTTTATTGTATTTTTTAACCAACTTCAAAACTTCAAAAATGCAACCTTTTTTTTGAAAGAGATTTAACAGTTACTTTTTGACCAAAGGTGAAATATTACAGGAGGTTTCGTCAGATTAAATTGTTCCAATTCAGTGTAACAGCACAGACCATTATGAAGTTCAGAAGTAAACACACAGAAAGGCTTTTATTAACAATCTCAGAAAAGAGACTTTGCTCCAACATTGTTTTCAGTTAATATATTTGTGGATCATAAATGGTATTTCATTATGTTAAAACAGTATCTCCTTTTTATGATATGAGAAAATGTATCATTTGCAGCTACACTCACTTAAACCTAGCAATACTTCTTCCAAGTCAGGATTGAGAATGTCAAACACATCATCATAGGAAACCTCACAGTTGTGATAACTGGTCTATATCCATTGAGATGACAAAGAGAGAACTTTTCATGCCTTTCCTGTATGACAACACAACAATTATTTTCACTAAGAATACTGTTAGAGCTAGTGTTCATTCATATTTGAATAGCTTGCTCAAGATATGAAAAGTGTGTTACTACTGTTGGTCTAGGAACAAGATTGCTATATCTCTGTCAAGAGTTCAGTTTCTGTGATCGCTGAAGTGAACAGTAGGGCAAGATCACAGAGTAGGAAAAGTATAACAGCCCTATTTTACAATTTTGAAGCAAAACCATTGCTTCTGATGCCTCAGTTGTCACCTTGACTGACCCTCTCTAGAGGAAAAAAATACTGCATTCATTACATGGCCTTTTGTAATTGCATCAGGGGCACTGATTCATTGTGTGAAAAAAAAAAAAAAAGAAATAGTTTCAAAATTGAGATAAATTAATCATAAAAATTAGTGAGGAATTGAAAATAAGCAATTAGTCTTCATATTCCCAAACCCTGGAGAAAAGTGTGTACATGATGTCCCAGTGCAGTTGCTTGTCTATTAGAAAAGACCTTTACATCACATCATGAAGCTAACAGATTTCAGGTTTTCGAAACAGAAATGTTTATGATTAACACAGAGTTAATCATAACCTAATAAAAAAAGAATGAACTTTAAGAGGAGTTTTATTTCTGTTCAAATAATTCATAGTTTTCATCTACAAATTTCTTTATTGTTTCATATTGAAACATGAAAATTAAATAAACATATAATCACCTTACTCTGGAAAGATGGGACTTGAAAACAAATCCTCGACACTGAAGAAGTTCCTTATGCATTGCGAGAGATTAAGAGAAGAACACTACAGTTTGTAATTTATGATGAAGAGTTTTTATAGATATGCTATAAAAATATCAAAACACTCATAATTCTCAGAGGAATTGTCCGACAACTCCCTGCAAAATTCTTTCTCCAGTCTGTTTCTTTTTTTTTCTTTTCAGAAACAATTATTTCTCACTTTATGTCTAAGTTCTTTATCTTGAAATAGAGTGCTAATTAGATTCAGAGGAGTAATTGAGCAAAAAGATTTTAACTGAAATATGCACACAATAAGAGGAACTTACATTTATTAAAATAGATTAATTGTGTGTGTCTCTATACGTACATATATACTCTCTATTAGATCAGGTTAAATTGTAAATGCTTGTAAATACTATCACTTAAGTATTGTAAATTATAACCCTGTATTTGTGTGCTGTGTGGGAATTAATGCACATGGATCTCATTGTAGAGAACACATACAAATGATGTTGCAACTGAATTAAATTTCCTTCTATTTCCAGAATATTCTCTAGGAGTTGCTGGATTTCAACAATTCTGTCCTAAAACACAATCATGTGCTGAGAAAACTTTGATCATAGCACTTTTAAGTTTACTCAGAAGTGCATGTAGCTCTGATACCTCACCACCTCCTACGTGACACTAGAACTCTACACAAGGCCATATTCCTTCTTGCCTCATCTGTTATCTTTCACAACCTCCCATAAACTTTTCCACGTGTGCTGCTGAAGAGATACTCAATCTCAGCTCTTCATCTGTGGTCAACTGTGATTTGGACACCTGCCTGCATCTTTTCAATTAGAGCTGTTCTGTTTTTCTGTCAGATTTGGTGCTGGTACACCTGCAGGGACCTATCATCACACTCTTCTTTTACTTGCCCTTCACAGCAATGTGTTTTTATGTTGATAGATAGGAGACTAATTATATTGAAGGACCTGATTGAATGGAGCAGAAGCACTCTGGGATATATTTAAACAGAATCTGTCCAGAATATGAATCAAAAGCACGATGGTGGTCTGGTCCTTCCTCCATTGCTTTGTTATTTGCAATGCAAAACTGAGTACAGAACTGTTAAGAATGTGTTTGTCAACACTTTGGATTTTGCCAAACTTTTGTTACAAGATTTTAAATTGAATAATAAATAGTTGTCATTGATAAATGAAATGATTGATTGGTGTATAAAAAGTCACAGAATTATTTAAAATCCGAATTGTGCAGAAAGGCATCTCAGAATTATACAGAGAAAGGGACTTCACCATAGAAATCTACATGGTCATATTCAATTCCCTAACAGACAGGGTGCTGGTTACTTCACAAGGTCTTGCTTTTATACTGTTGTAAGATAGAAACTATTAAAAACTCTGAAACTACAAAACCTGAGTCCCTGTAGTCTTAGGAAGAGATAGTTCTCATTCATTCAGAAAAAAAAATAAAAATAAAAAAATGATACTTTCAGAATCATATAGTGTACTAGATACTGAAAAAAACAAATACTTCTCTTTCCATATGTTCATGTTCTGCATTCTCTCGTTCTTCTATCACTTAAATTTATTCAACTAGGAATTAATTTTCTTCAACTGTTCTAGGCTTTCTGGAAATTCTTTGGAAAACCACATACATTAAGTTGAATTATTGATGAACTATAATGCAACCCTGTTTACCTCAAAAACTCCCTCATGAAATGAAATCGTGACTGTTCCTATTCTTGCCATATCTCATTTCAATCAAGTCAGTAATGAACATTTCATAGGTTTTAATTGGGCCTTGGCACTTCCTTCTGGCCAGCATCCTTTGATGGGTATTTGATTTTTTTATGCTACTAACTTGAGGCTTTTTATTTGCATGTTGAATGTGAACCAAAAGTCTGAAATCTGCTTTTCAACATTTTCTGTAGCTGCCAGAAAATGGAATGCCCTGGAACTCATATGTTGTATGTTCAGGCAGTGACAGATCAGCTCTATCTGTTCTAATCAATGTCACTTTGCAATACTTTGTCTACCAACTGAGATAATTAAAATATCTCCAGCATGTTTTTGTTGTTGTTTTTGTTTTGTTTCTTTGTTTTTTTCCCTAGATGATTATGTCTCCTAAAGTTTCAGGAGTTTGCTCTGTGAGACTTGTTGAGACATTGTCCACTGACATTTTCATGTGCTTGCAACAGGAATGGGAATCCTGTGTTCTTTAAACTACATAAGAGCTACAGCTGGCCCTTTGAGCAGGATGTGCAACTAGTGACCAGTCTCCTGAGATCACAGTTGATCTATCCTATGATTCTAAGACATTTACATAGAAAACTTTTCAGTAGAGCCTAACAGATTCTTGGAGCCTTTAAAGAACTCAAATGCATTTTTGCACTGACTTAAGAAGGTACTGGGTGAACTGAGGTGCCTGTTCTCTTCTGTATGATTCCGGGAGCTGTGTCATCCTCGCACAAGAAAGCTAGGTAACAGGGTGCACTAAACTACTGAAAGCTTCAAGGAGTACAGCTACATGACTCACAGGATATAAAATTTTTCAGACAGACTTTGCAAAGCCCTGAATTCACAATGTAAGGCAAATAAAATTCCAAGAAGCCACTTTAAAGTAGCTTCAGAGTGGGCCTCCCTTAGAGTGATCCCAGAATCAATAGCAATTGTTACTTGTAGAGAAGTTTCTTCTCATCATTTATCATTAATGTAACCAACTTGCTCTGAGCTCAGCCTGATACTAGAGCAATATGGACAATCAAATTACTTCTGCATTCCCATTTTTTAATTTTTTCCTGGCCTAACAGGCAGAAAAGAACCACAGAGCATTACAAAACATATTGTCAGAAATTTGATTTTTTCATTTGAAAACAATCTATTTACACATTCCTATGCTATCTTGACAATGTAACTTTGAAAGCATTTCAAGGCACTTTCAAAGAAAAGAAGTCTTAGAGGTGCACAAGCTGAGTAACCATTACATAGTTAAATTAATTTAGGCGCTCGGCAGAAAAACTGGGAAGAAAAAGCAGTGTCCTGCTGCTCTGCTCCTTCACTGTCAATGGCTGAAATGGAAAAGTGAATGTGATGATATAGCTTGTTTCTGAACAGCTCTGAATTTGTGAACTAATAACTTTTGAAATGAAGGAAAGCAGTAACTTTTGGTTTTGTGAAGCATTGTTCTGTCTCACATGAGTCAAAGCTCACTCTAGCATAGGCTGAGCCATGCATATTGTGCAAGAAAGAATCTGTTGAAGGAATCCAGAAATGCATCAATTATAATAAATAATGGAATATGAAAGCAGTTCCTGGCTTTTTCAGTGCGTAAGTAAATTATTTAACGGTCATTGATCACTAACACGATTTTATTTTAATACTCAATTAAGATACAAGATTGTTTTTTATTTTATTTTCATGTGAAAAGCAGAAAACCTAACACATCAGTCACTGAGGTCATCTAAAATGTTTTATTTATGAATTGCTGTTAATATTAGTAACTTATTATAGATAGTTTCTGGAGTTTCTGACACTGATTTTTCTGTCAAAATAGTTACCCTTTCATCTGGTATTTTAGTGGGAAATAATCCAACAAACCATTTGCAAATCCATGATTTACCAAATAAGTGTACCAGCACAAACATTTGTTTCAACTTGCATCATTTATGTGAACTATCGTTGGATTTCCATCGCTATATTATTCAAGTGAGTCCTTGAGTATCCAAGCCTTACACAGTCTCTGAGTTTTAGGATTAGTGCCATTTGAGAAGGTGGTGATGAAGGAAGCAAATTTTAACCCTTGGAATCACGTCCTGTCACCTACACTGCCACCATGTCCAAAACTAAAGATCAGAAGTGACAGTTACATTGTTTGACTTGACATCCTGTGCAACATAGTCTGGTATATTTTAAGCACTTGAATTTATTTTTCAGTAACTTGCATTTGATGGGAATCTTTCTTCCAGGAAGAAGCTGCCACTTCTCATAGTAATACTGTTACCCATTTTTAAATCCAGTATTGTCTGTCCATATTAATAAGCTCCTACAAAACAAGTTCTCAGTTATATTATTTATTTTTCTAAATATAATCTAAACAGATCAGTCTAAATAATTCTCTTATTTTAAAGGTACTATTGCTTCACAAATTATTTTTATGGCTTTTCCCTGCACCCTTATAAAAATATTTAACAAGGTCTTTAAAAGGATGATACATCAAGATTCATTATTTTCATCTCAGTCTTGATATTGGCATATCACTGTCTAAAATTTCCATTTCAAAAGTACAAATTCCTTTATTTCCTTTACTTCTCTAAACAGTTCTTCCTTCACTCCCTCTTCCTTTCAGAATTCCCCTCCTTTTTCCTTTACCTCACTTTTTCCCTGAATTTCCCTTGGTGCTCTCACTCTGTTTTATGTAGTAATTCCTCTTCCAGCAACTCCATACGAAGAATTGAAAAGTTCAGTGAACAAGTACACTAATCTCTATCTGGAGCATAATGCAATTTAGAAATTTAGTTCAGAATTACTTTTGTGTTCTGCATCTTCCTCTTACCTATTTTACATCCATTTTAACATATTTTTAATATATTTGAAGAACAGATCATATCACCAAATCCAACCTCATTTTACTGTTGAGTCTTGAGTTCATGTTCTACACTTGACTGTCAGCAAGTAGGTTTTCCTGCACTGAATTTTATCACACATCTCATTCATAATCCCATCCATCTGACAATCCAACACAGCTTCGGAATTTCACTAACATACAATGCAAATGCTGATGACTGCTTTTCTTCATGCAGATTTTCTTCTCCCCATATATCACTGAAGATAAAATTGAGGCTTTTTTTTTTTTAAATAGATAAGTGTAATTACAGGTTTAGTTTCCCTCGGAGTTATCTCTGACATCGCTTTAACTTAGCTCAATGGTATTAAAATGAAATATAATCATCTAATGACTAAACATTCCTCTACTATCTTATTTTTATCAACTGTCAGAAGAGATAGGTATCAATACAATAAATTTAAGGCCGGAGGATTTGTACAGCTTAAAAAAAGTGTGAGAACCATCTGAATAAATGGATTCATTATAAAGAACATATTATTTTTATTTAGCTTGCACTTCCAATTTAATCTAAAGACAGTTTAAAGAAGGTTAGGATGAGGCAGTCATAGTTAGAAATTTTTCTCATATGATAGGGCAGATATCCCTTTCTTCACAGTAATAATGAGAATTTGTGGAACTTTCCCACGGATGAAAGTCACATTTTTATTGTGCTCAATGATTAAGGGAGCAAAGTACATGATAGACTGAAATACATGCAAGCTTTTCTTGTATAAACTTTGTAATAAGAACAGCAATGCATAAAAGATTACAGAGAAAACTACAATCCTGGATTGTTTGTTTGAGCCCTGAACAGCTCTTTACAACTTCAAAAATAGAAATGGAAAAGCAAATCTCAAGTTTAGAGCCCTTAAGTGTGAAGTTTAGAACCTTTGAGATCACGATGCAGAACCTCAATTAATAATGCATTAGCACTTTAACTGTATGGTATATGAGGCATTTTAAAACACTGAAATCTGTTGGGAGTCTATCTGTCCAAGACAACTTGTTTCACAAACAGATTTTGCATTCTTGATATGTTCCTGCTGACAAAACAATTATCAAGAAGAGTAGGTACTGATACTTGCATGAACTACATACTGGCAGTAAGGGAATGAGATATTAAAGGACATAAAGATGAAAATCTGGTCTAATTGATTTAAAGATTCCTTCTGTCCTAATTACAGAAAGATCTTAAACTGCTATAAGAATAAAAATTTCCAAAAGTGTATAGATTTCTCTCTGTGATTTAAGTGCCTAAATCCTAATTTATCTGGGATGCTGTCAGGTAAATCATGTTTTGAGGATTCTTTTTGTATGTTTTCTTCTGTTTTTCTTTTATTTCTGTTTTGATGTCTAGATCTTAAGCTAGGCTGAGTGCTTCAGATAAATCATAAATGAGATTTAAGAACTAAGATAGAGCTTTGCATGTCACCTTCATCAATTTCCTATCACCATTATCATAATCTTTAAATGTTCGGATGTTTCCTGTAATCGTTATCTGTCTCGCAAGAAGCTTTGAATTCCTGTATAATAATTTGAATATAATTGTGAGGGCAACTCATCTCTTGAGTCATCCATATGTTTTGAACATATCAAATTTTTGTTTCATGAAAACTTTAGAGGCAGGTAAAATATAATACTCTAAATCATTTTTAGCAGGTTGTAGATCAGATGTCCAATCCTTAGTAGAAATTCAGATTTTCAAAAAGTGGAGTTTTTTTCATTTTAACTGTGAGAGTTCTATCAATTCCAGTTCCAATTAAGAGACAGTAGAAATTTCCAAGTACTCTCAGGCACATGAACTGAGTAATTTGTAATATCCAGTAGGAGGATGGATCCTCTTTGAAAAGTATATAGGTGTACATTAAGATGAGTAAAATAATATTCCAATAACAGGAACAGAAAAGCTTGGGAAAAATCTCATCAGATGGCCAGAAATTCTAATGCTGTATTTATTGAACAAGTGGGAGACAATATGAACTGAACTGGCCTGGGATGAACAAAATCCTAATGGACTTTGATTTCACAACTCCTTCTGGACTCGCCTATCACTTAAAATATTAAAACTAGACTACCACTTCTTTTAGGGTGCCGTTTTTTTGAAACTTTGTTCGTAAGAGGACAATGGAGTTTTGGAGACTTACACATAAGTAACAAAGGTCAGAGAAACTTAGGAAAAAAAAAAAAACTTACAATAGGTTCATTGCATATGCTATTATCAAACAAATGCAAACAATTTCATGCCTGTCTCCGAGTACTTTTAACTATGTTTTTCCATCAGTGTATTTTCTGTAATTCTAATTCTAATTTAGTTCACTTTCAGTAGGTGGATTCCAGAAGCAAAATATTGATTACTCAGTGCAACATTTATTCCGTGATAACTGAACCAATGTTCCTAAAGATCCTTTTTGCACGTTCATTATCCAGTTACATTTTCCATTAATTAATTTTTGTTAAATTATCTATAATGTAGCTGCAGTACAGCATAACACTTTAATGTACATAATGAAACACAGTCAGATTAAAGGAAGAGAGTAGTCTGGAAATAAGCAGGAAGATAGACTGCATGGCAAAACAACCAGGGAACAGGAGAACACTGTGTAAAGGCAGACAGCAACTGAAGAAGGACTCCAAAAAGAGTCAGAAGAACTGATGAACAAAAAGAAAATATCTTGTGGAGGTTTTCTATGTATTGTCCATTGTCATGGAAATATTTGAACCAGCTGCTGCAGAGCATGTAACAACTAGCTCTGTGTGCATTGAAGTGCTATGCTTTATGGATCTTATCAGTTCTCACTGAAGACTGCTGTTATTTTTAAGAGGAGGTTGAGGAAGAGGAATCTGAATTGTTTTCTGTAATACCTTTAATAAAATAAACAATAATAAACCCACTAAATATATAACAATGACAATACCTTAATTTGGAAACTTGCTGATAGGCAAACTAGCATTTAGTATCTCATCCCATATATACAGTTACTTACATGGATTGGAGAAACTGTGGTTCACGTAGCGATGATCCTGAAGTCTCTGAACCACCCTAAGAATTACCTGTCTGGTAATAACAGTCATAATAGGCAGTACAAGGCATTGTCAGAAGCAATAAAACAAAAAGAAAGAAAATAATATTACCTGATAGTCTTAATCATACTGAGCCCCATTTCGACACAGCAGTGTGCATGGTCCTGACGAGGTTCTGGGAGCCCAGACACGCAATAGTAACAGTCTCCCAGGATCTTTATTCTAAGACAGTGATGTTCCTAAAGGAAAGTATTAATGGAGAAAGAAAAGTTCTCATAAATTCAAGATGAATATGAAACTGGTTAGAAAAAGTACTGAAAAAAAAGGTAATGGATTTTTCCTCCCTGTAATTATTATGAAGGTTGTTCTGAATGTAGTGCCTCCTATCCTATTACACTGGCCTGCAGCATCATAGGTGGATGTTGGTGGTATGGCAGTAGAGGTTGAACCTTCCCACCAATATCCTGTTACATTTTGTTGCTGTGTGACAGATGGCAGCAGAGGGGTGGTCTGTCAAAATATATGGTGTGTCTGACATGGAAGTGCAGATGAAGTGTCACTGAATTCCTCTATGAGGAAAAAAAGGTACTCGCTGACACTCATCAACACTTGCTGAACATTTTAGGGAGAGCAAATAGTGTATGTAAGCACAGTAAGGCTAGGGGGGGTGTATTTCAACAGTGGCAATGGTGAAAGTGGCTCACCTTTGCTGGTACAGATTTTTACGAGAGAGGTATGCAGGCTCTTGTTCATCACTGGTAAAAATGTGTACGTAATGATGGTGATTATGTTGAAAAATAGCGTTTTGTAGCTGAGAATTTGCTCAGTCAAATAATGCTATTGTGCCAATTTTATCTGATGTAGTTTCAATGGAAATGCATATCATATATTACTTTTGGAGTGACCTAATGTGATCTTGATTTATTTCCATTTAGAAGTAAGGTATCTTTACACTTGCAGTAAAAAGACTGATATCAATTTTTGTGATATATTACAAAGAGCTGCCCTTGCTGATGTTGAGAAAGGTTTCATCTGAGTTAGGCTGGAATATAGGCCAAGGATTCAGAAATGCAAGTTTATATAGTGAATAATGCAGCTTAGGCTATATTCTTACAAGTCCTTCTTTCTGCTGCTTTTTATACTGGACATAAATGAAAAAAAAAAACAAAAAAACACACCTTTTTTTTCCACTGATAATTCTTTCCCACCTAAGGTCTCCACTGCCACTTTCAGATATTTCCAACAGCTGTAGGAGCTGACCAAGTATCTGAATTCTAAGAACATCAAAGCTGTTATACTGTGTTAGGCTTATTCTATGGAGAAACTATAATTACTTGGCATCCAGCTTGAATTATCCTTTACCCTAAGAACAAGTACTGAATTTCCTTTCTTAAATACTTATTAACAGTATCCTTATAGACTGAAAAAACACACTACAGAATGGTTGGGAAATTATTTTAGAATATCCTTTTGGTGAGCAAAAATACTTGGATTGACAAAACTTTTGCATTTCCCAGACAAGCAGGGAAAGTAAGCCTACCATCAGATGTAAACATGCCTGAAGTATTCTGCTGGCTTGGCACCCGTGGGTAACAATCAGTGCAAAAGAACAGTGAACATAACAATTTGAAACATAACTGCTAGTGCCTGGGGGCAGCAGGTACTACAAGTTAAGTGAAGGAACCATTTCCATGATTGGCAAATCTTTGAAATAATAAATGCAAGATTAGCGCTCAGTCAGTTAAGGTTCCAATCAGAGGACATTAAAATGAAGACCAGTCATTATCAGGAAGAAGGATAACAATTTCTAAAATGACTTCATTAGGTGACAGTAAAATACAGTCTGTGGTATTTAGTTTATTTTTTTCCTCTATTTCTCTCTGGCAACCTGTGGTGAAGGCTGCACTAATCCAACAAGAGTGGAGATGTGCTAGTCCCACTGGGGATGAAACAATTTTAAGATGGACACAGAAAAAATGGCAAACGTGAATGCCAACAATGCCTCAGGTACTGAGCACTGGCCCAGTGAAAGGGAGTCCAGGTTATAATTCAAGATTTTGCCTAGGAAGCATGAGGCTTTGTACTGAATATCAGATAAGGCTTTAAAAACCCCAAAATTGCAAAAGAAATCTGAGCACTTTGAATCACAGAATCATAGAATATTTCAAGTTGGAAGGGATCCACAAGGATCATCACCACCACCCTCTGGTTCAGACCCTGTCCCCAACCCCCAGCTGCCCGTCCCCTGACACAGTTCCATGCGGTTCCCTCAGGCAGTGTTGCTGCCACAGAGAGCACAATTCAGTGCTGCTCCTCCACTCCCTCTGAGGAGCTGCAGTTGCCATGAGGCCACTTCTCAGCTCCTCTGCTCTGAGCTGCACAGGGACCTCAGCTGCTCTTCACACGTCTTGCCCTCCAGACCCTTCACCATCTTTGTAGTCCTCCTATGAACACTCTAATAGTTTTATATCCTTCATATATTGTAGCCCCAAAATTTCATGCAGAGCTTGAGCTGAGACTGTACCAATGGAGAGCACGATTTTACTCAAAGCTTTTGTACTTAAAAGCTTTTGGACAGAAGGCACTGAGTGCACTCTCAGTAAGTTCACAGATGACACCAAATTGGCTGGAAGTGTTGATCTGCCTGGGGGTAGCAAGATCCTACAGAGGGATCTGGACTGGCTGGACCACTGTGCTGAAGCCAATAGGATGAGGTTCAACAAGACCAAGTGCAGGGTCCTGTACTTTGGCCACAACAACCCTAGGCAATGGTACAGGCTTGGGGCATTGTGGCTGGAAGACCGTATAGAGGAAATGGACATGGATATTTAGTTGATACTTAACTGACCATGAGGTAGCAGTGTGTGCCCAGGTGGCCAAGAAGGTCAATGGCATCCTGAATTCTATCAGAAATAGTGTTGCCAGTAGGAGCAGCAAAGTAATTGTCCTCCTGTACTCAGTACTGGTGAGACTGCACCTCGAGCGGTGTGTTCACTTTTGGTCCTCTCACTAAAAGAAGGACATCAAGGAGTGTGTTCAGAGATGGTCAATGAAGCTGGTGAGGGGTCTGGAGCACAGGTACTATGAGGAACGGTTGAGGGAGCTGGGATTATTCAGTCTGGAGAAGGGGAGGCTCAGCAGAGATCTTATTTCTCTCAATAACTACCTGAAGGGAGGTTGTAGTGAGCTGGGGTTCAGCCTCTTCTCTTGTGTAGTTGGCGATAGGACTAAAGGGAATGGCTTCACGTTACACCAGGCAGGATTCAGACTGGGTTTTAGGAAATACTACTTCTTTTCAACCCATCTACAGGCTCACATTAATGACCATCAAATTATGTTTCATAAGGTTTCAACTGAAATCTCACATGATAAAATCTGCTCCCCACTTAAAAAGTAGCAAAGAGATAAAAATATTATAAAGCATGGATTTTATTATTCTTTGTCTCTGCTAATAATGCTATTCAATGGACTCATATCAAATTACCATTTGCTTTTACATCTACAAAATATAAGGAGCATTTATAACATATCAATATGATTGAAGTGCAGTAGAGTAAAAAGGCATTACTGCAAAGCTATTCAAATGCACCACACGTAGACTGCAACTGATAATTCTACAGTATGAATAGAAATAAAAGGGAAATAATTAGGAACTATTAGAAGTATATAATTTCTAGGAAAGTAAGATGTGTCTGAACATATTTTGGTATAATAATTACATTTTCACAAACAACATTGACCAGGCAGTCTCTCCTGTGGTATCTGACCAATTAGAGATGTGGGAAACCCCTATTAAGTGAGTGTCTAATTCAATACAGCTAGAAAACTTCATTTGCAGCAGGGAAAAAATAACAATTTAAAAACAAAAACAAAAATAGACACAAACCCTTTTGCTTGTTCTTAGGGCTTTATTTAAAATTACTGAACCCAGGATTTCACTGAAGTCATAGAGACCTCTGTCATGGCTGCATGTCTCCTCATTTACTAAAAGCCAGAATAAGGCTGACCACCTCAAAAAGATGTGATTTTGATAAAAATTAAAAAAAAAAGCACTCACAATGGTCATCAGGATCTGTTAAAGAGGCAGGTGTGTAATGTAGGCAAATGTGTCTGCATGTGACAGGAAATCATTTCAGCTGCACACAAATGCATCTTTTTTCTTGTCCTGATGTATCATCTCTATGCTTATTTGCCAAAGCTCAGGAAGATAGCAACTACAGAGAGAAATATTCAAAAAGAGATGACTATATATAGGTGTCCATATGTCATCCAGCAGCCAAGGCTGCCATCATAGTCAAAGAGAGCCAGGCAATGCAGTCAGTGAAGCCTAGAGTGATTCAGCTCACAGATAAAGCAACTATCTGGGTTTCAATTCACTTGTTTACACATAAGCTTATAGCACGTTGGAAAGACCACTGGGCATGTGAGGCACCTATGCAGGGCTAACAGACATGACACAAGCCATATGTCCCTCTGAGGTGGTGCAAGAACCATGCAGAGTGTCTCTATTGGCAATGAACATGCAAATTACTCTTTGTCTTCCTGATTTTTCTTGATAGTTGAATTACTTTGACTGATAAAGGTTTTTGTGCATTTATATCTTCTTTACCACTATTAAAAATTCCTTATTATTCTCATCGTATCAATTTTGCATGTCAGCTGTGGATTTTGTATCACTGGAAACATTTCTGTTATCAAAAGATACTTCAGAAAAACTGCCTGGAAGGACAGAGAGCTGATGCTATCTGCTTTGTCAAAAAAGGAGTGCATGGTCTCTTGAAATCCCATCTGCTCACTCTGTAGTTGAATTGCATCTACAGCTTAAACTGGATGCTTTACCAGGGTGATGTGCAGATGATAGGCTAATGTGTGTCTGAGTAGCCATACTGCATTTGTAAACTGCAGACAGTTTGTGTTTACCTACATTTCAGTGGTATAAAAACACTAACAGTAGCATTCAGGACCAACTTTCTACACACTTTAAAACTCTAACTCAATTCTTAGCAACATCTTAATGCAACACTATCAAAGAGTTACCTATTGATATTTAAAAAAATGAAAGGAAAATAGAATAAATGTATGAAGTAACTGTAGAATAAATAAATGACTTAAAAGAAAATGTCTGTACAGGAATTTTCATGTGATAGATACTATACTACAGTGTCAAATCCTTACACTACTCTGAAGCTGTTATGATTTATATTTTATTCTTCTTCCCTTCACCTTCCCACAAGTAGTTTTGGAAGTTCTACTTCGACATATACAAAACAGATGACATTGTACAGACGTTCACATCAGTATCCAGTCTTGCACTCTTCCCCATACTCGACCAGTAGTGACATTTGCTGATGGTAAAAGTTAATTTATAAGCATGTCACAAATAGAGACTCCTTTTTCTAAGTATCTGGAGCTTCTCATCTGATACAAATGAAATATTAAAGGGCCTGATTCTGCCAAGATCAATTGAAATCAGTAGAAATTTTGCCTGGGGATGTTGAGCAGGCTCAAACACTCAGCTATTAATAGTAGTAATTCTAGATGAATTCAGAGGCAATTGATAAAATATCTTTTTCCAAATCACCTTAATCCAGGGAAAAGAAAATGTGCAGTTCTTTCACAGACAATTGCCTCATGCACTTGAATGATTTATATTTAAGCTTATTAAACACACCCTCAATGACTGGAAAGTGAGCAAAGTACATTGGCATAAAATGAAGCTGAAGAAATGAGTTGCTCAAATATCAAGCTACTGAAAGATGCATTCAGAAACTTCATTAATATTTCTTGCTTCCTTGGGCAAAATTTCCGATGAGAGGGAGCAGTGAGTTACACTGCATTTTCAGTTCTGCCTGTGGTGATTTAATCACTTCACCTACTTTTCAATAGAATCCCATAGGCTAGTGAACAGCCCATACAGTAGTTCTCATTAACAATTTTTCTAATTTCAAGCTAAAATTTAGAGCACTGAAGATAAGAAATTACTGAGTCTGAACTGAAGTACAAAGAGATTATACTTGTAAATCTTTTCAAAAGTGAACAGAGATTAGCCCTAATATGCAGTAGCTCAGCTTCTGAAACATTTACTGCAGGTAAAGGATACCTAGATAAAAGGCCTTTCTCAGCATGAATGGGATCTATGCCAAGGCTCTTAATCAGTAGCGGGCTAGTTTGGGTGGGCTGAAGAAAAAGGTCCATCCAAATTCTTACAATTGCAGGTCAACTGCTTTTTGAATCAGCAGAGACTTTGACAAAGTCAGCTGGTGGTAAATCGTCTAGTCCTCCAGAAAAGAGGATAAGAATTTGAGTAATGGTTGCCAGCATTCGTTATTGTTATATAAGTGAAGGATAATATGTGGCAAGGCACGATCTTACATCTTCTGGACCAAGGAATACCTAAATATTTTTATACTAGATATCAGCTTAACAGATCATGTAAGGAACAGCTTCAATGGGGGAAGAAATTATAGCTACATGATTAGGGCTTCTGTTGGTTGAGAGGAAGTATGGGTTTGGGGTTTCTCATGCTGTGAAAATAAATGAAGGACACTGCTGCTTGAGTTTTTTTCTGATTTACCTAATTTCTGTCCCTTGCAATACTGTGAAAGAAACACTGTGACTACTATACTTGTTGAGCAACTGTCCTTCCTAACCAGCATTTATCAGTAGAATCATATGTTTTTTTTAGATTATAAAGATTCAAGGTGCATTTCTTTCCTGCAAAAACAGAGTCTATTGACTCTTGAGAGGTAATAGGCAGAAAACGAATCACATGAGGTTCTATCTGAACATCTGGAAGCACATCTGTGCTGTTCTATGAAGGAGCACTGGCAGAGGTTGCTCTGAAAGACTGTGGGGTCTTCTCCTTGTTGACCTCAAAAAGCCACCTGGACATGATCCTGAGCCCTCTTCTTTGAATGCCCCTTCTTGAGCAGGGGTTGGATCACAAGGACTCAGAGGTCCTTGCCAGTCTCATCTGGTCTTGGATTTTATGCATTTCTGCATCTAAATGGGCATGGCTCCTAGGAATTTCAAAGACTGCAGATACATAAAGTGTGAGGTGGATATTTCTCAAGAGTATACTCACGAATCCTGAATTCCATCCAAATCTCAATCTAGTCAACAAAGTAAATTGTCGTTGTTTAGGTTTGGAATGTAGTAAATTAGTTTCTAAAGTTTCAAGCATATCTGCAGTGATTCATTTATATAATCAGTCACTGCCATTTGAATTTTCTATATTATGCCTAATATGGCCTAATTACAGTGAAAATCATTTCTAAAACTATTTTGCAAACTGCTGTTTCATTTGACAGTGTAGGTCTTTTGGGCGATTTACTTTGCTCTTAGGTATCTGAAATACTATAACTTCAGTAAGAAGTTTGTTTATCAATGTTGTTTATTCACTAGTATTAGGCAATTAATTATAGTCACTACTGAGGTGGAAAAAAACTTAAACACCACAAAAAGAACAGACACTTTCTTTGTTACTATGAATTTGTACAATGTTATTATAATTAATTAAATATCATATTTGTATGCTCTTAATCCAATGAACTCTGTTTATTAAAACAATATCCCGAACACATAAGAATGGAAGGATTCACATTTATTAGCCTATACATTTAAACATGGCTTTGTTTAGGAATTCTAGAGTTCTGTGGATTGTATGCTTTAAGATCATTCCACGAAAGAACAAAACACCGCCATTTCAGAACTCAGTGTGGCTGGGAACAGTAAAACACTGCAACATGAGTATTCTTTATGGAGAAGACAAAGAAGCCTTTGATGCACTCCACTCTTTCCTGTTTGCAATGAGTTCGTACACAGGACGTACTGGGGTACATCAGAGCAGATCATCCAGTCCAACCATCAATTCATTACTACCATGCCCACTAAACCGTGTCCCTCAGTGACACATCTACACATTTCTTGAACACAAGTGATGGTGAATCTACCCCTTCCCTAAGAAGCATGTTTCAGTGCCTGACCACTCTTTCAGAGAAGAAGTTTTTCCTAATATCTAACCTGAAACTCCCTTGATGTAACTTGAGGCTATTCCCTTTTGTTCAATCACTAGTTATACCGGGAGAAGAGGCTAATTCCCCACCTTGCCCCAGCCTCCTTTCAAGGAGTTGTAGAGAGTGGTAAGGGGTCCTCTGAGCCTCCTCTTCTCCAGACTAATCAATCTCAGTTCCCTCAGCCATTCCTCAGAAGACTTGTACCCCAGTCCCTACTCCTGTTTTGTTGCACTTCTCTGGTCATGCTCCAAGGCCTTGATGTCTTTCTTGTAGTGAGGGGTCCAAAACAACTCTCAGTACTCAAGGAGTGGCCTCAGCAGAGCTGAGTACAGGAGGATGATCACCTTTCTGCTCCTACTGGCTACACTATTACAAAAAATTCTGACTAAGGAAAGCATTAATATTAATTGAATTAAACCTAATTAATGTTAATTAAGCTTGGGCTTTACGGTAGATAGATAAACAGATAAATCTTTACTTCATCTCTGTTTTATGTCAGCTTGTTTTTCTTCATTTCCAAGAGGCCTCTTATATCTTTAATAACTGTAAATTTTTCACAAATGTCATAGAGAAATTAGAAGGGGGAATTATCTGTATATAAGACAACAGTACATTTATTTTTTATGAGAAATCATTAGCTGAGTTCTAATTTTTACCTGAAGTGTTCTTTCATGATGAAACAGATATTAATTATATGTATAAACGTATGCTATAGCACTTGATGTAGCTGGCAAACGATTTCAAAAATATCAGAGATCTCATTACTTAATACAATGCTAAATTACATTGATCAGTATGGTAAGCTGTGAAATATTGTCTTCTTTAATGTTATGTGATTTATATAAGATGTATCAGATCAAACATTCTAAATACAGAATTATAGAATACTATATTTAATTAGGAGTAAATAAGGATTTATAAGGATTTTCCTTAAATTACAAAGAAATTACCTCAAACTTTCTACAAGTGACCTATTTGCTTTGATTGTAATTCTTAGCGAAACAGAATGGTTTTGAATAACAGTATCTATTTTGAAGAGTTATGTTGACTCTGTCTAGGCTGATAAAGAACTAATTAAGAGTTAGATATGCAGTCTAGGTATGAATGTGTAATCCTCATTAGGGGGAGATCTGTCTAGGGTGGTTTTGAAAGGATCACTTTACAAAAGGGCAGTGAAGGATTTGTAGGCAAATATGAAACCATTGCTAATAATAATAATTTGGGGGAGGAAAAAGACTGAAGGGACAATAAAACACCATACAGTCATGCCTGTCACATGACAGTAAGACCATAAAAAATGCAAGAGCGAGTTTCAGTACAATAGTGTGGTTGCTGTATATCCAGAAATTTGTGTTCTTTAAACAGTGATCAAGAAAAGAGATGAGAGCGGGAATAGCAAGGATCTGCTTTGAAGTTAATCTAGAAACAATGCATTCAGTGCTGGTACTTTAAGGAGATTCTGAAAAAAAAAAAAAAAATTGTGGCAGAACAGAAAAGTTATTTGAGGAATAAATCCTTCAGAGAAAAAAAGCCTCACAATGAGCTTGGTCTGTTTCTTTTATCAAAAGATAACCTGACATGTGACTTGATCAAAGAATACAAATGTATACCTGAAGAAAATCAAGGGCTACAGAATGATTCCTTTGTCCAGGAACGGGAGGTCATAGCAAAAATCATTGAAAACAATTCAATGTCAGAAAAATCAAATATGAAGTAAGGTATACTGAATTAACAGTGAGAGTGTAAAGGCATCAGAATAGATTCCCAAGACAACTGAGAATTTATCTCTTGAGACTTTCTGAAAGAAATGTTCTTGCCAGGTATGAAAAGTTCAAGGACTGACCCACCATTGGCCACAGTAGCAGCCTAGTTAGCCGACCTATTGTTGATACCTAATGATATTTTCAATGAAACCAATCTTTGACTAAAATTATAAAGGAAGAAAAGAAAAAGCAAGCCTAGATAAACTGAGCATAGGTTACAGTCTGCTGTATGTCTGTGCTTAGCTCTTTACTCTTTTTAAGTAGTATAAATTAAGTAGTGAATGATTTGCTTAATGTAATAAATTCCACTACTGTGTTTAATTTAATTTCACTGTGGAGTTAGATAGAAGTCAACTGAAAAAACGTAAAATCTGCTACTAGCCTTTTCAAAGACTGATTGATGACTACATATCACTTTCATGGATTAGTATTTTACGTTCTTTGGTTCTTAGAAGAATAAATAAAGCTATGAATTCTGAAAAACATCATTTTCCAACAAAGACCACAAAAAGAAAATTTTCCTAGAAACAGTTGCATATGATCTGCTCTCATGTCAATCTGATGTCATTCTTGGTCCAGCATTACAAGAGTCCAAAATTCTAATGACTATCTGAGCTCTCACTTGCCATCAGAATATATCTCTTCTGTAAAAACTTGTCTGTCTTCCAGCTTCAGCGACTATATGAAGTACCAGTGAGGAAAATACAAATTAATGCTGTTAAAATTGGTCACGGGTTCTTCCTCAACCTTCCAAATACTGTTTGCTTCATGTCCCTCTGCAAATAAGCTCTGTTTAACTCACATGTGCTAGTCGGTCAAATCTGGCAAAGAGTTCATTCAGCATTCGGACCAGTTCCTGTGCTGACAGAGTTGTGGAGAGGTTTGTGAATCCTTTAACATCTGCAAAAAGAATGCTGAAAAAAAAGAAAAAAAAAAAGAGAGAAAAGAGATATTATTATTGCAGTACTTCTGTAACTGCATGTGATTAATTCCTACCTAGTACACTGTATGTGATTTCCATGCTGTATGTTAAAGAGATGACTGGCAGAGGTGTGTTCTGAGAACAGGGAGTAATTTACAAGTGAGGGACTATTTTAAATTCATGGTTTCTTTGCCCTAGACTTCTGGAGATTCTGGAGTATCAAAAAAAAATTGAAGGGATTAAGGAACGGTCACTGAGCATGAGAGAGGGTTATAAAATTTTGGAATTTCAGATCATTCAGGAAGGTACTTTTAAGTCCCAATAAGCACTGCTGTCTCCATTTATTGATGAGAACATTGTGGCACAGTGAAGTGATAGACTGAAAACCCAGCTGCCTGTTAATAGACATCTGTTCATTATGGGTCAGTTTATGTACAGCTGTTTGTTTGTTTGTTTCTTTTACAGTGTGTTTGACTTCAAATATTTCCATTCTCCTAGTGTGATCTTCAGGTTTTGTTCAGGTACATGCCATAAAGGACTCAAATCCTAAGACAACAAATACATTCACGACAGACTTCACACACTTCGTACTGAAGTTATCTTTATTGTATCTAACTGTAGGGAGATGATTTAAGTATCTGAGTTAGAAGTATAATATACTCTTTTTAAGATATAAATTGTAATTTGAGTAGTGATTCCTTGTTCTTTCAATTGATTTTACAGGAAGTTCAGTGTGACCATACTTCGAATATAGGTACAACAAAATTGATTATTGAAGTTATGACAGGATCTTAGTCAACAAATTTGTTCTGAACAGATATATTTCAGCAGCCTTTGAATTTTCTAGAACTGCAGCTTTGGCTGTTAACTTTCTACAAAGAGATCTCGTAAATAAAAATATTCATGTATATTTGCAAAATGTCTATTGTGTGTGAGGCATTATCCAGACCAAGACATGTAGTAGCATAGTACTTGAATGAAGAAAAGAACAAACAAAGTATAGGCTATTTTAAAAATTAGGAATTAAAATAACAACAACAAAAACATTTATCATGCTGATATAGACTGGAACTAACCCAGATTAGCATCATTAGCACTTGAAAGTCAGTTAATAACTGATGTTACAATCAGAGCAACTGAAGCTCTTTCATCTGTATTGAACGAGATTGTAATTTGGCAGTGTCCAGGAACCACTACTGTAACCAATAATAAGCATATGAATTATCAGGTGCACAATAAAACATGCAAAATGATAATTCAACTCATCTTCAGATGTATGGGCTGGTAACAGTTTGTGTATAGGTTAAATAAAAAGTGAATTTAATGAGAGACTATGTTTGAGCTACTGCAAAATCACAGAAGAAGCAGATACTATTCCATAGTAGTTCAATATTGTGCTTATTGAATTGTTCCAGATAAAGTTATATTTAGATTTCAACAAAAGGCAAAGTTCATGATTTTCTATCAAATCACATTCAAAGTTTCTTATTTTCCACCTGTTTCAGTGGTAGCTATATATGCTCAGGTTCTAAACAAACATGCAGCAATTTTCTGATTCATGAATGGATAAACCAACAGAATGGAAACTCTCAAACAAGACATACATAGCAGCAGTCAAGTAGTTAAATATTAAAAATAAGCTCCTTCACCCACCTGACATTCTCATAGCGATGAATGTAGATCTTATGAAACTGGTGTTGTAAATGTTCATCTTCTACATTGGTCATATCATTTATCATTTCCAGAACTACAAACCGTGGCAAGACAGAGAGCACCAGCCGTTCCTAAAGCAAAGAGGAAACTCAAGTGTTAGACTCATTAATAGCAACTGAATTAATACTTCAGAGGAGATGACTGAGCTGTGTTATTAGAGCAGCTGCATAACTGGAAATTTAAAATGCATTTCTCCCCTCTAAAAATTTGCGATAATTCACATTACCTTACTGAGTCTAGAACAAGGACTCTTCTACCTCTTCCCTTTTCCCAAATATTCTTCTCTTGAATGTTTTAATCTTACCCACTGACTATTTAAATATTCATTCTAATTATTACAGTCATTACAAGCTTCTCAAAAACAAAAACAAAAAAAAAACACCCATCTGTTACAAGTACATCAATCACTTTATTTTAGGCAGTGGTAGCTTGATTATCAGATACTGGCTAAAAGAATCTGTTGTCTTCAGCAGCAAGTAAGATCAGATTATCACGTAGTTTATGTACCAAAGCATCCAAACAGAGTGTTTAGCATTTATAAACAGCGTAATTACTAAAAAAGCTGGAGAACAAGCTGTAGCAAGATAAATGTAGTGGGACCTGACAACTATTCACCTAATGAAAAGAACTGTATTAACACAAAGCTTATTCTATTTTCAGAGGTGAAAGATAGCGATACTATAAACTAACACACACATTAAAAATATTTTGTGAGACAGATTCAGTAGATCTATGTTACCTGGGTTACAATAATAAAAAGAGAACTAAACAGCCACAACAGTCAAAAACAACAATGTAGCACTGAGCACATGTCAGACTAAGATAGGCTCAGTGGCTAGAGCATCTGCAGAAGCACTGAGTGTTCTCAGCAGAATTTGGTTTATGTTAAGGACCCATCCGTTTCATCAGAGAAATCTTCATTCAATATAGAGGGATCACAGACACTGGTTCTTATGTGGGACTTCAACCATTCTGATATTTGCTCGCAAAGCAACACTGCCAGGCACACACAGTCTTGGAGGTTTGTGCAATGCGTTGAAGATAATCATAGAATCATTAAGGATGGAAAAGATCTCCTAAGATCATGTAGTCCAACTATCTACTTACCACCAATGCTGCCCAATAATTCATGTTCCTTAGTATCACATCTACTTATTTCTTGAATATCACCACTTCCCTGGGCAGCATGTTTCAGTACCTGACCACTTTTTCGGAGAAGATCTTCCTAATATCTAACCTGAATCTCCTCTGCCTGATGCAACTTGAGTCCATTCCCTCTTGTTCTATCACTAGTTACTTGGGAGAAGAGGCTGACAGCCCTCCTCACTGTAGCCTTCTTTCACAACTTTGTAAAGATTGATAAGAGCTTCTCTGAGCCTCCTGTTCTCCAGACTGAACAATCCCAGTTCCTTCAGCCATTCTTTATAAGACTTGTGCCCCGGTCATATTTCCACCTTCATTGCCTTTCTCTGGACATGCTCCAAGGCCTTGATGTCTTTCTTGTAGTGAGGGGTATAAAACTGAACACCATACTCAAGATTTGGCCTCAGCAGAGTTGAGTACAGGAGGATGGTCACCTCCCTGCTCCTGCTGGCAATGCTATTTCTGATAGAATCCAGGCTGCCATTGGCCTTCTTGTCTACCTGGGCACACTATTTACTCATGTTTAGCAAAGCATCAACAAATATCTTGAGGTCCTTTTCCTCTACGTAGTCTTCCAGCTTCTCTGCCCTAAGCCTGCTGTGTTGCCAGGGCTTGTGGCCAAAGCAGACAACAGAGCATGTGGTCTTGTTGAACTCCATCCCATTGGCCTCAGCCCAGCAATCCAGCCTGTCCAGATCAAATGTACAGATGCAGGAGGCGGAGGAGTCAATGAGTTCTTACAAATAAGGAAGGACTAGTTGGGAATGTGAAGGTTGGGGGTAACCTTGGATGTAGCAATCATGTGATAGTAGAGTTCAAGATCTTACACGGAAAAAAAAGTAAGTAGGGTTGCAACTCTAGACTTCAGAATATCCAACTTTCATCTGTTCAAGGAGGTATCTCGTGGATTACAGCATTGGTAAGTAAGGGAGCACAAGAGAATTGGTTGACATTCAAGCATAATTTCTTCCAAACTCATTTTCAGTGCATTCTGAAGGGTAAGAAATCAGGAAATGTGGCAGAAAATTTGCATGGATGAGCAGGAGCTCATGGAAAAACTCAAATGGAAAAAGAAAGTCTACAGAATATGGAAAAGGGATCTGACCACCTGGGAAGAGTATAAAAACACTGCCAGGCCTGTAGCTAGTGGTGTTACAAGGGGCTGGTACAGACTCCAGTCTTGTTCAACATTTTCATCAGTGACCTGGATGAATGCACCCTCAGCAAGTTTACTGATGGCATGAAGCTGAGAGGAGTGGCTGGCACACCAAGGGTCTGTGCTGGCATTCACTGAAATCTGGACAGGCTGGAGAGTTGAGTGGAGAGGAACCTGATGAGGTTCAATAAGGGCAAATGTAGAGTCCTCACCAGGGGAGGAATAACCACATGTATCAGCACAGGTTAGGGGACGATCTACAGGAGAGGAGCTCTGCAGGGGAGGACCCAGGGCCACAAGAAGAGGCCACAAGTCAGCCAATTGTATCCTGGGGTGTGTTACAAGCAGAGCATTCAGAAGATCGAGGGAAGTGATCTTCCTCTCTGCTCTGGTGAGGCCACATTTTGAGTAATTTGTCCAGTTCTGGGCTCCTCAGTTTATGAAAGACAGGAACCTTCTAGAAAGAGTCAAGTGGAGGGCCACAAAAATGATCAAATGCCTGGAGCATCTACTGTTAGAGGAAAGGCTGAGAGATCTGACACTGTTCAGCCTGAAAAAGACTGAGAGGGAATCTTATTAAAAATTATAAACATCAGATGGGTGGGAGTTAAGTGAATGGAGTCAGGCTCTTTTCAGTGGTGTCCAGTGACAGAAAAGTGACACTTCTTTGAAATTCCCACTTCCCGTGACAGTCTATCCATCAGTATTCAATTGTGCAGATTCAGTTGTTCACATGATTTCAGGTTGTTTTAAAGCTAGTCCATTAGCTCCAACCAGTTAATTGTCTTATCTATACTGATGATGTATGCAGGGAGCTAGTAGACCACTCAGTGGATTATTCTTTTAAGTCTAAATGGTTATCAAATTTCTCTGGTACTAGACCACAATTATGAAAATTGTCTGTTCTTTAATTATACTAGTAACTGGAGTTCCTTAACTTTTTCCATGTTAACTTAGTGTATATCAGTTTATTATTAATATATGTATACAGTATATTAGTGTGTATTAGTGCACATGTACATTTATTTTTAGTATTTATACATATAAAAATGCTGCACTTCCAGCCACAACCATAATGTAAATATTAACCATAGCTAGGCAGGGGCAGAAAAGCCCTCAAAAGACTATTGAGTTATTTCATCAAAGCATTAAATCATCCACAGAGAGATTTCTCAGTGTTCATGTTTCAGTGGCTCACCAGTTTGAAAGTTCTGGCAAATTTTTCAAGTATTTTACCCAAATCTGCTTGTCTGCAAGTTAAGCTGATCCCTTTTTATCCTTTTAATGTGGGTATGGATAACCACTGATTGCCTTCTTCCCTGCAACAACTTTCCTGTGATAAAATAATATTATTGCATCCCTTGTCCTCAGTCTTTATTTTCTAGATTAACTAGATTTGTCCAGCACTGGAATATATCACTCTAAATCACTCTGGGGCAGAGCTAGCCGCTTATCACTGTACTGGCTCCAGATTATTAACCATATTTTTCTTTACAAGACTGCAATGAGTGGAATCTTACTGAATGAAATGACAGTTTTGTAAGCTTCTTATCACCAAATTTCAGATGACATTTTGGTCAATAGGGTAGAAAAAAAAAGCAGAAAATTTAATGTGAATTTTCAAATCAGGCACATATGGAAACAGTAAAGAGGTAGAAGACACCAGTGAATTCACATCTGCCAGGTAATGCCCCTGAGAAAAATACAGTGCTTTGTGAATCTCTTCTTGCCTTGCAGTATAGTGATATTACTGTAGAGAAAGTATTTGTATGGTGCCAAGCCATACGGAGGACAGATGTGGTTTGCAGAACAACTCTTCCTTTACATAAGTAATAATGAGAAGAGTGCCACTCCTATCAACCCTTTCTCCATCCCTCTCAACTCATTCACCACGTTTTGTAAGTTTGGGAATTGAGATCAGCAATTTTAGAGCATCTTTACTGAAAGTATGAATGTGAAATAAACTAAATAAAATAATGCCATATAAATATTTAATGAGAAAAGTTTGATTCTTAGCAATCATCTTATAAGCTCTAAGGTATTGAGATTCTAATAGATTGCAGCACTGCTGGGCTAATCTTAAACTCTTAAACTGCGTTGAAATAAACATTTCATTACCACAATTATCAAAAAATTCTTAACTGGGAAGGAGCTATACAGTAGGACATAATCTCAATTACATAGGAGTCCTGATACAGGAAATGTGATCACTGCTTTAAAGCCAAAGTATCACAACCATGATAAGTAAATGTGTTTTGTTTATAGAATCATAGAATCACAAGGTTAGAAAGGACCTACAAGATCATCTAGTCCAACTGTCCACCCATNTTAAGTCTAAATGGTTATCAAATTTCTCTGGTACTAGACCACAATTATGAAAATTGTCTGTTCTTTAATTATACTAGTAACTGGAGTTCCTTAACTTTTTCCATGTTAACTTAGTGTATATCAGTTTATTATTAATATATGTATACAGTATATTAGTGTGTATTAGTGCACATGTACATTTATTTTTAGTATTTATACATATAAAAATGCTGCACTTCCAGCCACAACCATAATGTAAATATTAACCATAGCTAGGCAGGGGCAGAAAAGCCCTCAAAAGACTATTGAGTTATTTCATCAAAGCATTAAATCATCCACAGAGAGATTTCTCAGTGTTCATGTTTCAGTGGCTCACCAGTTTGAAAGTTCTGGCAAATTTTTCAAGTATTTTACCCAAATCTGCTTGTCTGCAAGTTAAGCTGATCTCTTTTTATCCTTTTAATATGGGTATGGATAACCACTGATTGCCTTCTTCCCTGCAACAACTTTCCTGTGATAAAATAATATTATTGCATCCCTTGTCCTCAGTCTTTATTTTCTAGATTAACTAGATTTGTCCAGCACTGGAATATATCACTCTAAATCACTCTGGGGCAGAGCTAGCCGCTTATCACTGTACTGGCTCCAGATTATTAACCATATTTTTCTTTACAAGACTGCAATGAGTGGAATCTTACTGAATGAAATGACAGTTTTGTAAGCTTCTTATCACCAAATTTCAGATGACATTTTGGTCAATAGGGTAGAAAAAAAAAGCAGAAAATTTAATGTGAATTTTCAAATCAGGCACATATGGAAACAGTAAAGAGGTAGAAGACACCAGTGAATTCACATCTGCCAGGTAATGCCCCTGAGAAAAATACAGTGCTTTGTGAATCTCTTCTTGCCTTGCAGTATAGTGATATTACTGTAGAGAAAGTATTTGTATGGTGCCAAGCCATACGGAGGACAGATGTGGTTTGCAGAACAACTCTTCCTTTACGTAAGTAATAATGAGAAGAGTGCCACTTCTATCAACCCTTTCTCCATCCCTCTCAACTCATTCACCACGTTTTGTAAGTTTGGGAATTGAGATCAGCAATTTTAGAGCATCTTTACTGAAAGTATGAATGTGAAATAAACTAAATAAAATAATGCCATATAAATATTTAATGAGAAAAGTTTGATTCTTAGCAATCATCTTATAAGTTCTAAGGTATTGAGATTCTAATAGATTGCAGCACTGCTGGGCTAATCTTAAACTCTTAAACTGCGTTGAAATAAACATTTCATTACCACAATTATCAAAAAATTCTTAACTGGGAAGGAGCTATACAGTAGGACATAATCTCAATTACATAGGAGTCCTGATACAGGAAATGTGATCACTGCTTTAAAGCCAAAGTATCACAACCATGATAAGTAAATGTGTTTTGTTTATAGAATCATAGAATCACAAGGTTAGAAAGGACCTACAAGATCATCTAGTCCAACTGTCCACCCATTACCATTGTTACAACAAGCTACTAAACCATATCTCATAGCTCCTCATCCAGATGCCTCTTGAACACTGCCAGGGACAGTGACTCCACCTCCCTGGGCAGGCCATTCCAGCGTCTGACCACTCCCTGAGAGAAAAAGTTTTTCTTTATGTCAGATCTGGTACAACTTGTGGCCATTTCCTTGGGTCCTGTTTGCTACCTGGGAGAAGAGACCAAACCCCTCCTCATCACACCCTTCAGGAAGTTGTAGAGTGCAATGAGATCTCCCCTGAGCCTCCTCTTCTCCAGACTAAACAATCCCAGCTCCCTCATCTGCTCCTCATAATACCTGTGCTCCAGACCCCTCACCAGTTTCATTACCCTTCTTTGGACGTGTTCCAGGGCCTCAATCTTGTAGTGAGGGGCCTAAAAGTGAACACAGTGCTCGAGGTGCAGCTTCACCGGTACTGAGTACAGGGGGATGATCACCTCCCTGCTCCTGCTGGCCACACTATTTCTAATACAGGCCAGGATGCTGTTGGCCTTCTTGGTCACCTGGGCACACTGCTGGCTCATGTTAAGCCAAGCATCAGCCAGCACCCCCAGGTCCCTTTCCTCTCCACAGTCATCCAACCACTCATCCCCAAGCCTACAGCTCTGCATGGGATTACTGTGGCCAAAGTGCTGGGCCCAGCACTTGGCCATGCTGAACTTCATCTCATTCACCTCAGCACAGTGATCCATCTTAGATCTAGATCCATCTGGAGGGCCTCCCTATCCTCAGGAGATTGACACCACCTCCCAACCTGATGTCATCTGCTCTGGGGGACACCACTTGTAATGGGTCACCAGCTGGACTTAACTCCATTAACCACTACCCACTGGGCACCATAACCATTTCTAGACAAGTATGATTCCACATGAATCTCTGATTTTTATTTATTTTTTTTTCTTTAGTCAGCTAAGTCAGCCTGATCTTTATTTATTTATTTATTTATTTTGTTCTATCCAGATGGGTGAAAAAATCATTCTTGTCATCACTTCTTAACTATATAGTTTTCTGTATTTTATTACCTTAATTTGGGCCAAAGGGCTTAAATTATACAGCATTCAATAAAAAATCCATAAATATTGATTAACTGACATTGAAATTACTATTTTTCTAGCATTTTCTACACATTTATTTTACTTACTCTTTGTGTCAGGAGCAATCTTTTGTTCTGTTTGTACCTCACCTCTTGGAATTCAGATGAATTTTGGTCTCCTAGAGGTCTGCTTTGGTTAGTCTCTGAAGAAATTTGAGGGTAAATGGAAATTTTGAATTGGTTCAGAATTAAATAGTTAATTCTCCAAACAGCTCTGAGGAGAAAGCCATCTTTATTGAGTACTATAGGTTACAAGTGAAAATACACTTCACAGACAGCTCAATGCTTTTTGATTTTTGACATCCTAAATCTTACAGAAAATATTTTTTTTTCGCTCTGAGCTTTCAGTCTCTCCTATTACAAAGATAGCATCTTGGCATTTAGCTGGGCAGTATTTAGCTAAACTGACTGCAGTTTCTTGTCCCCATGACTGTATTAACAGACTCCAGTGAGATCAAGTGAAAACTGGGCCACTTTTACAAACAACAGGCCAGCACGCAGGAGTCCTGGCTTCAGTTCCTCACAGCATTACCATTTCTCTTGTGGAAGTTCAAATGCCTTATGCCAGAGAAACCAGTGTTATGAAACACTGTGAGGCAATTTGATATTAGGAAGATATAACCCAAACTGTGTGAGGGTGTGAGGCGTATCTCTTTTTGAAGGACAAGAATCTTTGGAGAGAATGAAATAGAACTTAGAAGGACTGTAGGTGGAATGAGGGTGAAAGACAAAATACTCATGAAGAGGTTCTTTTTGGTGCCAGCAGGATTAGATGCCATAAATGGAATGTTTTATCATTAGATAAAACACATTAAAAAAATTAAGGAACATCTCCTGAGCATTTTTAGGAGGCCGTATAGCTTCTTGACCTTTATCTTCTGCACTGAAAATCATGAAGAATTTCCGCTCTGTGTAGTTGTAGTAGTTAGTAAAGAAGCCCTTAGCCAAAATGAAAGCACAGTGCACATAAACACCTTCATTTGCCTGGATCACAGCCCCAGCTGAAGGGAATTGTATGTTTACTTAAGAAGGCAAGGTACACACTACTAATAGCTTATGCTGCAGCAGAAATGCATCATGTGCCACTCAGAGGCAGCAGCTTTCTCCTGGGCACCTGTCTGCATAGTGTGCTAACACACAAGATAAGAGAATGAGAACTCTGCAAGCCTTAAGCTTCCTGTTCCAAAAAATTCTACTGAATCAGGGCTGTTTTCAGGAAGGAGAAAAGAAAAAAAAAGTGATGAGCTAACATGCACTGAGCTCACCATTTATTGTGGCAAACACCTTTTATTTCTGGTAAAAAGCACAACTCAGACCCTTTATTTCTCCATATGCCTGTACAGATTGTGCTAATTTTAGCACAGCTACATTGTTTTGACTCTTTCTGCCCTTCACACCTGGGAATTCTGCTATCTTCCCCTCTACTTCTGATGTGTAAGAACTGTATGTGTTCCTTGTGACAGCAAGAAGTAAACCAATCCCCCAGGAGGTCCTTCCCATTCCTGTAAGGCTAGGTTTTAACAGAAATGTCTGGTCCCCCTCCACTCCCTGGCAAATATCCCATCCATATACTCTTAAGATGGTATGTTGGGAACAGCTGCTGATTGATCTAAGAAGCAGAAATATTTCTGATGTTTTTAACTGTCCTATAACAGAAAGTACTTATGCTATATGTTCTCTTATTCCTTCACTATTATGATACATTGCTCAATATGATCATCTAATAAATCTACCCTTTGAATAAATCTAATCAGTCTTCCAGGGAGCCACATGATTAAGGTATTCAATGAGTAACTCTGTAGATACTTTCATAATAGCACAAAATATTGCCAGTGTAAAAAGAAATATGTTATTTCCTACTTTATTCTTGTAGGGAGACAAATAGGAATACAAATTCAAAAAGAAAAGAAGATTAAAATAAGAAAGCAAAAGAAAATCTTGTTATTATTGAACTGCTCGTGAAATCTATACTAACAGAACATTAAAAAAAGACAATTTCTTCACAGATATAGGGCTGAAAATGAGAAACAAGTTTCTTTTCACATCAAGGAAAGATTATATTCCTTGTTTGAGTTCACATAAGAGTGTTATCAATCTATAGCTCTATAAAATTTATTTAAAGGATTGTTCACTTGACACACATTCTCTAAGCCAAGAAAAATATATCCAGCACATTTGATACCTTAACCTTCACACAACTCATTAAGGTAAGTTAAATGGTTTTGACTGCACATAAGATTTGGCAGTGACCCATAAAAACAGAGGTTAATTAGTGTGCCTCCGCTTCTGTCCTTCTCTATTAATACTGAATCATATGAAGAGCTCTTGTCAGGATGTCAATTGAAGGCATACATACACCTCATGTCACTGTTTTGTGTTACTTGTGTCACACTGGAAAAATACTGATAACATAGAAGTGGTTCTGTGCGTATGTATTATTTATATGAAGCAGTCCAACCATAAGTCAAGTCCTGGGTATTGAAAGTGAATAATGAAAAGAAAGTGAATTCTTCCCTCTTCAGGCATCAAGCATCCTTTGCTGTTCTAAGGCGTTACTGTTACACAATACCAGACTGGTATACTGATGGGGATACAGAATCAGCTGCCTTCCAAAAATCAGGCAGAAATAAAGAGAAATTCTACAGTAGATCTTGTCTATCCATCCTTATCATACAGCTAGTGCTAATGGTCTAAGTAGTACACTGTGTCCTTGACTGGCTTCTCACATCCCTTTTCTTCAGTCTAGCAGTTAAGAAAGATCTTCAGTTATCCATGAATATGTCTGTCAAATCACCATCCCCTTCACATAATGATCTTTGTGATATAATTCCTGTTCAAAATGGTTAATTTTGCACATACTCTGATGGAGAATAGTTCAAATGTGTGGAAGCTATATGCAAAATAACAAAAGAAAAGGTTGGAGACCAGAGAGAAGAAAACTGCAACAAATTTAATAGTTTTCTATACCATACTACTTGTATGATTTAAAAGTCTAGTCTAGTCCAGTATCTCCTAGGAGACATGTTCAAAGAGGGAAATAAATAAATAAATAAATAAAAATTCACTTCTCTGATTCAGAGAAAGTCCTAGTAAGGAAATGTCATGAACCCTAGGATGAAGAGAACCGCATTATTCACCACTGCTGAAAGCTTCCTAGTCGAGCAATTGGGTAAGTGGAGACTACTGAGAGGTGAGCAGCAGTAGTGGTAAGTGGCTTCAAAAAAAACCAGACATTTATTTGTTCAACGGAAAAGACATCATAAAAATAAGATAGGGAAAAAGTATGTTATAAAAAAACTGGTGATCTATTACCCTATTAACCATTCATGGCAATAGTCAACTCCAGTACCTAAGATGAAGCAGCCAGATTTCAGAGTGAATAAATGAAACTAAGAAACAAAACAAAACAAACAAAAAAACCCTTAACCCAAAGAATAACGAAGCAAAAGAGACGTGTTGACGGAAGCCATTAAATATAACAAATGCTAGAAATCACATCTGCATTCAAACACCTGCATATGGATGACTACAATGTAGGCATGTCTAAAATTCCACTGCAATAGTCATTCACTGTTGAAAAACTTCCCTGTGGTCTGTGTAGAGTGATACCTGTGTCCTTTTTCAGAAAGTATGCCTTCATTCCTTCAACCACATAAGTGTAACTGGGCACATCAACAGCTAAGTGGAACAGGTTCCTGATCAGTAAATAACCACTGTAGGATTTTTTTATTTTAATTTTTATTTTTTTATAAAAGTCCATTAGCCATTATAGGTCTTAAGTCTTGTGAATAAAAACTGAAATGGAGAACTTGTCACTGAAGCTGACCAAATGGAACAAAATACCAGCAAGCACTAAACATCAACAGGCCTGTAAGAGGTTGCCAAGAGGAGGATCAAACTCCTTGATATTTCACTCCTGAATGTGTGTGGATGTCAGCCCTGCAGTCTGTTGTCTGAATAATCTCCCTGTACCAACTACACCTAAATAGTACAAGGCAAAGGTCAAATTGTGACTATGCTGTGATTTTCCTCCATTTTTCAACATCTTTATCAGTGTTGTCTTCACTCAGGGATGAAAAGTACCCCTTGACTGTTAGTTATGTTTACATCTTGTTCTTCCTCCTCTACTCATACTATCAGATGAGTGAACCCACAAATAACTTGTGAGCAGATGTGCTTGACTTGTGTTTGGTTATTCCCAAGAGAGTTCAGTAAGAACTGAGTGGATATACACAGATGTTAAATATGACAGTGACTCTAGAGAAGTTCCAAACTTCACATATTAATTTTAAGGAAACATTTTGCTTGATCTTTCAAGCTGGGCTTTAACAGTATTTGTTATTAATAGCGTGGAATCATTATTGTTTTAAGCACTGAGTATAACAGCATGAGGAAAGGTTCAGAGCAATGTTTGTAGCCTTTCTGGAATACAAGCCTTTGTTACATTTAAGGAAAACACATAAAAATGGTATTGTTTTCTACTGAAAACTGACACTGTTCAGAATATATGTAATTATTGTAAATACCACTCTAGAAAATAGGAATTAGCACCTTTCCTTATGATGAACAATTCTAAAGAGAAATTTGTTCATTCTTACTTAGTACACAGTGGACAGTTCTATTTGCAGTCATTCTTGAGTGTTATCAAGACAATAGCAAGTAATTAAAAATATGGAAGAAATTGCAGTATCTAATATATTCAGACTCGTGGGGTTATGAGGTTGCTTATTAGCTTTTGCTATTTACTGAGCACTATAACTTTCTTTTATTTAAATTCAGGCAGTTCCCGTTGCCACTTATCCCGTTCTCAGCTGAAGGGAAATATATCAAGATATTGTTGTTCCTTTTCTCTGTTTGGATTACGAATGGTTGAAAGACACAAGTACCTGAAGCCGCATTACAAAATCCTGGCAGGGCTTAATGATTAAGTCTGTTGCCAAGTTATCAGAGAATGCAACTTTTCCCATCAGCCAGTTTGTCATGTAAGAAAACTGCAGTCTTTATGCCTGCTTGCCCTGTGCAATCTGAGCCACATAAGATTGATTCTAGTACTGACAGTTTGCATTTTAATGTCTTCCATGTGTCATTATGGCCTCCTAAAATCTTAACACATCCTGTACCATGTAGGAAAGTGGTAGAACAACCTTTCCCATTAAGGATACGTTTTGGCATGGTACCTGTTACTTATGCTATAACTCTTAGCTGAAAAATTGTACTCCTTCACAGAGCATTTAGAAAAATATGTATAAAATTATTTTAGAATTTTAATTATTATTTTAAATTATTTTAAATATCATTACATTCATTATATTTTAATAATATTTTAAAATATTTATTATTTAAAATTGTCATATTATTTTAAAATCTTGAATATTTAAATTAAGTGCAGCCAATGTTTACTCTGTGTGGCAATGGCACAATCAATTCACCATAAGGTCACACAAGCAGCAATGTCTTTCATGGGAGTGGATGGAAGCACATGTATGGAGTTATTTGCAGAAGGCAAATCTGCACTCTTTAAAATCAGCAACCATTTATTGGAACCACTTGGCTACATCACAGAACGGTCTCCTGGCACTGCTTTGTCATATACTGCCTTTAAAATTATGCAATAGAATGTACTCAAATGCAGTACGCCTACATGCACTGTTTAGCAAAACCAAAACCTTTGGATTCTAACACACTGTCTACCTAAACAATGAGCTTGTTAGAATTATATTCCAGAGTGAAGATCAACCATGTAACAAAGATACTGTGAAAATCAAGAGTTACAAATCAGTGCGTCTTACTGATCTATCCTGTTGAAATAAACATTTCTACTTGTTAGCAGTATTGCTCAGCCCTAGAGTAATCCTGTGATGTTTTACTTTTCCCTCATTTAATTGGAGATCTGACAAATACCTCAACAAAAAAGTATTTTACTGTCTTCTAGCATACTGGCTTCCATTAATTTCTGTTAGTTTATACAGCAAGGACCGTCATATCTGGTCATACCTGGACTGTCATACCTTTACCTGGTGTAGGGAACCTGCTTTGACAGGGGGTTGGACTCGATGATCTCTTGAGGTCCCTTCCAACCCCTGTGATCCTATGATTCTATGACTGTCATATATTAATAACAGAAGAAAAACAGACACGCATACAGCATACCAATTCCATGATGGCATAATCTTAAGATATTCCTTGGTTTATCATAAATAAAGAGGCAGAGTAAAACTGCTGCTACATGTCAGTTTTGTTCTGAAAGATGGCTCCATGTGACTTTAGGGTCTGTATTTCCATGCTCTAGTGCACTTTCAATTTTCTAAGACTTCTTTGAATCTGCTGCTGTTGAATCATCATGCAACAGTTCTGAACTATTTGTACATACTATGTATGTGTATATATATATATGTATTTCCATTTTGTAACTTTACTTCCACTTCAGAAGTAACTAGACCACTTTCAGAGATTTATGTGAAATCTGTGAAATCAATTCAACAACATAAATATTTGTCAACAGATACTGCAGCTAATGACGTGTGAAGTGTCTGACAGCAAGCTCAGATACAATTAAACTGCTTTCAGCTTTGTGTGATGAAAACGTTGGAGAACAATGAGATTCCAAAGAGTTAGGAGGTTATCTGTTCTGGTAGAACAAGTAACCCACCTTGCAAGAGACAAAACTTCAAACTTAACCAGCACAAGCTAGATAGAACTTCCCCTGGGAGGTCTCAGAAGGTGGAGCGATGGTCAGTTTATCTAAATCAGATCTCTTATAACTCAGAATTTTTATTTTACCTTAAATGATCTTAGCAATGGCATCAGCAAATGGCCCTGTTTAGCTTAGAATTCATACTATTGATGGTCATACAATTTAAAACTATTATCTGTATTTCCGAATCTCTGTTAATTACAATATTTATAATGATTTTTGAAAGAATCCTTCACTCATTTCAGGGTATTAAGGAGTGTTAGTATAAAGTTCTGATCCTGAATAAGAAAGAAAATCAAACTTAAAGCAGGTAAGTCTATTTAGTGCTCAAGAAATGTGCTAGCCTGATGAGTTTGGAGCCTGGAGTTCTTTATTTAAGCAGAGATGGTTTCAGTGCAGACCAGCTGGAAGTAGTAGTTTGTCACTGTAAAGAGCATAAACTATTTCATTATCCTTACTAATTTCATCTTTGCATCTTTGCCTCACATCTGTGAAGTAATCAGAATCAGTTGTGAGCCAGTAGCATTTGGGGTAACGTGTTTTTTTTTAATTGTTATTTTATTTTTGTTTATTATAAGCCTCTCCCTTCAGCAAGGAATGGAGAATGTGGAAGAAGGAGGCAACCAAATACTAATCAATGTGCAATCAGTCAAGTTTGCTATTGACCAGCACAGTACTAATTATAGTAGAGAGCAAAAGAGTTTGGGAAAGTAGCTTTTGCACTAGTCGATCCAAAAGCCCTCTACTAGTTATGGGAAGCATTTCTAGTTCTTATCAATATCTTCCAGGGAAAATTCCCATGTACAAAGCCCTGACAGTCTTTAGAGTGTTTTTCTCTCAGTAATAAAGGTCAATTCAGGGTCTGATTCTCATCTCTCTAGTACTGGCTGTAAATCTCATTTCCCCACTTGAGTCCAAGTGACTATTTTAGGTTTAAAAGGAGTGGGATAGATGCTAGGGGATGATTTTACCTCGAGTTTACCTTGAATTTCTACTTGAAAGCTAAATCTGTGGCTTATACTCTGAGGATCAGAAATGTACAGAAGCAAATTTCTCAGGTGTGGACAAGCAGAATGTGAAGGAACAGCACTTAAAATCTGACGTGAAATTTTTTTTTTACTAAAAGTGGATGTGAGCAGATGGGACATTTTGAGACCAGAAAATGCAGAGAATGGATGTGTTGGTTCTATGATTTTTTCCCAGGTACCTGCTGAAACAAAAGTGCATAAAAAGATCTTCTATCAAGATCAGGTTTATTTAGAGAAAAGCTCTACTGTGTAAGAAATTCTGGAGAACTGGAAAACCATTCTGAGCATCTCAGATTCAACAGGCTGAGCTTCCTATAGAGAAGAAAGCTGACTAAAATGGAATCTCTAACCAGGTTATTGTCTACCAACTGAAAATAGTCTCAATTATAGTAATACAGTTTTTACTTATGAAGCATTAAAAAACTAGTTTTGCAATGAAAAAGATGGCATGTGTTCTCTAAACTTCAGATTACTGTTTTTTCAAACTAAATCTGAACTTTATCCTCATACCAGGTTAGACAGATTTTCATATTCTTAGTATAGTATCAAATAAGATGACTTTATAGTATTTAACCCTCTTAAAGCATCCTTTCCAATCCCAGCCCAATCTGTTCTTACTTTAAAGGTTGCAAAGTACTGAATGTTGATTAAAATCTATATCTGTAAGAACTTGATAAAACCTACACATCATGTAAGCTTCTTTAAAAAAACAAATACAGAATTCATCAGTTTGCCCAGAGCTTCTTTAAGCTTTAGAAAATAGAAGCTGTTGCAGAGGAAAGCGTGAAAAGATCATCTGAAAGTAGAGGTAGGAGGGAAACAAATGCTCAGACAGAACAGTTTTCTAGTGGAGAAGAGATTAAGACAAGATTACTGTTGTTCTGCAGATATCAGACAGGGGGATAAATAGGCCAGCAGACGACTGTTCTGAAGACCAAGGAGAGTATTCTACAAACCTAAGAGCCACACTGGAAAAATATGAAGTAAGCTCGTACCCTGAAACCAACCCTAGGCTCAACTACTAAGATGGTTCTTTTAAGTAGTTGAGTTTAAATCCTTTGTGGAAATCAAATGAAAAAATAACACCGTTTTAACTTTCAAAATGAAATTTGAGTTTGTGGAATACTATATGAGAGAGAAAACAGCTGGGATGTAAGTGGCCTGTAAGCATGATTTGCTGTGATGAGATGTCAGCAAGGATATTCTCCTATGGGACTCTTCTCCTTAGGTCATTTAATGAAGAAGAGATTTTTTTCTTATTCACCACAAATTTGACAAAACTGAGGATAATAACTGTAGATCCCTGTCTTCACCCTAGCCCAACAGATAGGTTTTCCAGAATCTCAGTGGGTCAAGCATGATGGCTTTCTGGACTTTCTTCCTTTGGAAGTCTTGCAGAGAAGAGGCAGACAGTGTTTGTTTCCCCAGAAACTCTGTCTTAATTGCTCCTTGTTCCAGCCTTCAGGTCAGTCTTTTCTGGCAACATGTCAGACACTCAAGAAGCCAAAAATAATGATCAGGAAGACACTGAGAAGGAATTCTATTTCTACATAAGAGGACTTTCTTTTAATGGAATTTGAGATGATGTTAGCAGACAAAAGGATCTACTTTCTAAACACTGTACTGGGGAGGACTGTAAAAAATTCTGCTAAAGAAACTACTGTATTATTTCTTTAGTATCTTTTAGCACTAGATAACTCAATTGGAAGCATCAATATAGTGTTGAATTAAAGCAATAATTTTTGTGTATATATTCTCAGATCTAAACTGCTGGGTGATTTCTTTCTGACTCAAGTCTTCAGCCCATTAGTAGCTTAGCATAGCTTTGGCAGTGCACTTTGCTGGTGAGCTCTCCATGCACCAAGTAGAGAATTTTGTTTTTCATGAATCATGCAGAATCTGCTGCAGTGGGAGCAAGAACAAACACCTCAGCAGAGGATGAAAGTGGGTGTCACACAGATTTAGATGGATTTCACCAGTCATCTCAAACAACTGCAAGGAAAATCCTTCTGTAAGACACTGTGATGTGCTCAAAATTGAACAGAAATTATAAAAATAAAACGTTTCAGAGATTTTTTTTTTACTTTGTTATTGTTTTAAGACACAAATCCAATCCGCATTCATATTAGAAGAATATGGCTTAACAACTTATCTTTAAGGAAGCATCCCATTCACATTTCACCATTCTTTTGATTCAGAACGTCTTAATCAGTCTCAGTGTGTTTAAAGGGGTGTTGGAGAATAAAACTTTAGACATTACAAAGAAGAAATCTCTTAACAATTAACTTTTCTCTGAGTAGCATTCCTGTAATTTTGAGATCATATTATAAAACCCCTAGTATTAGATATATGTTCTGGACTGTCTCCTCTGCTGGGAGGAATGGCTGACATGCTGGAAGGCTGTGCTGTCATTCAGTGAGACCTGGACAGGCTGGAGAGTTGGGCAGAAAGGAACAAGATGAGGTTTAACAAGAACAAGTGTAGAGTCTTGCACCTAGGGAGGAATAACTGCATGCACTAGTACAGGCTGGGGGATGACCTGCTGGAGAGGAGCTCTGAGGAGAGGGCCCTGGGTGTCCTGGTGGATGACAGGTTGGCCATGAGCCAGCAGTGTGCCCTGATGGTCAAGAAAACCAATGGTATCCCGGGGTTCATTAAAAAGGGTGTGGCCAGCAGGTCAAGGGAGGTGATCCTCCCCCTCTAGCCTGCCCTGGTGAGGCCTCACTTGGAGTACTGTGTCCAGTTCTGGGCTCCCCAGTACAAAAAAGACAGGGATCTCCTCGAAAGAGTCCAGTGGAGAACTACAAAGATGATAAAGGGTATGGAGCACCTCCCTTGTGAGGTAAGTCTGAGAGATCTGGGTGTGTTCAGCCTTGAAAAAAGAAGACTCAGAGAGGATCTGATCCACATCTATAAATATTTAAGGAGTGGGAGGCAAAGGGACGCGGCTGGACTTGTCCCAGTAGTTTGTGGTGATAGGACAAGGGGAATTGGCCACAAATTGAGGCACAGGAAGTTCTGCACAAATGTGTATGGGAACTTCTTCACAGTGCAGTGACGGAGCACTGGCACAGGCTGCACAGAGAGGTGGTGGAGTCTCCTTCTCTGGAGACATTCAAGACCTGCCTGGACGCCTACCTGTGCAACCTGGGCTAGGGAGCTGCTTTGTCAGGGGGGTTGGACTTGGTGATCTCTAGAGGTCCCTTCCAACCCCTACAATTCTGTGATTCTGTGACTTTAAAATGACTTAGTAAGCTAACTTCTATGTTGTTCATTTAGTAGTTGTTTTAAGCTTCCATTTCCACATTTAGTGAGAGGAAATTTTAAGTCAAAATATTCATTACTTTCCATAATATTTTCTGATATTCATTGCTTGATATATATATGCATTGTGGAGGAAGAGGCAGACTGACAATTATCTGAGATATTCTTCATAACTAAATGTTAATATTTGAAGGTCTAAAATGTTAGACAAATTTCAAGCAAAGATGAATTGTCTAGGAAGGAGCAGGCAAGGACACCACAGGTGATTATAAATTCAGTTATTCATAGAGACATCATTTCAATGTATGCGCGTATTCAATATGTCATTCATGTGAAGCTAGGGATTTTGCTTTGAAGAGAAATAGAAGAAGAAATGAAAGTAAATTGCAGTACAGGTTCCTGCTCTTCATTGAGGTCAATTTCATAGTATTTTGATAATGAGGAAAGTAAATTATTTTTTATTTTTTGAAAGTTTTGCAGTAGCTAATTAAGAAAATACACTTTCTTTTTTCATTGCCTATGTATAGTGAAAGCAGAATTACCTGCTGTACCTTTATAGTAAAATAAAGGTAAAGAGGAAGACAGTGTTTTTGAACTGGTTGTTAACAAAGTGCAGTACCAAGAATAAACGTTTTTGAAATGCAGAGATACCAAATAAAACTATGGAATCAAAACATAAGACAGGTAATGGTAATGGATGATGTTAATGAAAATAAAAAAGATTAAGGAAAATTGAGAACATCATTTTCATCATTTATATATAATTACCATATGGTGAAAACAAAATTGGAGGAAATTTTATAGCTGCTATTTTTAGCTGCTTGAGATAAGTACCTATCTTAAACATGAGCAATTATCTACTACTATCTACCATACTCTTCACTTTATTAAAATAGTGATTAGATTAAGTAAAGACATTGTTTCTGAAAACGAATTAAAAATAAATATGTATATAGTATTATCAGATCCTTAATGAATTAATTACTTTTGAAAATAAGTCTGAAACTCTGATCTTTCAGAAATACTGCTGAAATTTTTACTCAGAAGACTGTAAAAAGTAAATGGTGATAGGAGAGGAAGGATGAAACAAAAAAGTTCTAGAGCTTTAATTGTGTGGAGGTTTTGAAACATGAAAACTGGAATTTAAGTCATTTAAAAACTTCGAAAAACTGCAGAAAGATTCCTTAAAATTACTCCCTTCATACAAGACTGCACATCTTCTTCTTCATCCTGGGCAGTTGAATGTATTGCAATCTGTCTGAAAGTTAAACATGTACCTGTGGATATTTTCTATGGAGAATGAACTCATGGACTTCAACAGATGAACTGTAAATAAACAAACAAACAAAAAACAAACAACAGATGGCCATACTGAAACAGAAACAGGGTTTTTAAATCCTGAAACTCCTACAAAAGAAAGAGATCACAAACTGCTGGAAAATGACGGTATCCTCCAAATAGCACACACAAAAACATCATTCCCCCATAGTGGGCCAAACTATTATTTCGGTGGTCTTAACATCCATTTTCATTACACTGTACAAAAAGGATGATGACAGATCAATGAATGAGATTATTTTCATTAAAAATATTTGTCTTGTCAAGATGAATCTAATCAGGAATGTTCTCTTGATCTATTGCTTTCCACCGCAAGTCAGAAGCTGATGTAGAAACTTTGTTCATGAAAATCTGCAAGTACTCACTAGGGAATTCTTCAAAATCTCTAAAACTCAGATTCCTTATTTATCATTTTTATTATTTTGTTGTGCAACTACATATATCTGATACGTCTTTATTGTCTCTAAAACATAGATGTAGTTTGTTTCACAATTGGCGAATTTCCATTATGGGGTCTTTTAGGTATTATGCATTGCTCAGTAATGATAACAATAGCATTTCACCATTAGAATGATGGATGGTTAAACGTGATCAATATAAAGAATATTGAAAAATTGGAGGGATCATTCTGAGAGCACAGAAATTATGTATTAGTGCTAATGGTGAACAGTAATGAATAGAAATACAAGAATCTATTTACTCATTATAATTTTAACTTTTACTCTGTAAATACTTATAACAAAGGAGCATTCCTTTCTTCAATTCTTAACTCATATGGTTTTTTTCCTACTTCTACAGTCTTCTGATTTAAACCAAGTCAGTCCAAAATCAGACCTTCCAGGACCTACCTGGCAATCAGTCATACTTCACATGACATGTGTTATCTATGACATGTTATAATGGTCACTATTATTTTCAGTCTTTGGATTTTTGCCTGCAGATAGTAAGTGGACATGACAGAGTGGGCCTGACAAAGCTACACAGAAAAAGCACCCACTCAGCATGTGATATTTTCAGTCACCTCAACGGAAGCACATTTAGAAATTGTTCACATGAGCCATTATTTTGAAAACAAAGGGAAGAACAGAAGACTCAGGGAAAGATGGTCTCTAATCCTTAAGGCATTTCAGTACTGGAATATTTCATCATTGTTCTTGTCCCAAATACAGATGGAGACATTTTGTATATGATACATAAATATGTATTTAGATTATATGTAATATGTATATATGTGTATAAATTTTGTACACTATATGCATGTATATAATACAGGTATGAAATATACTATATGTGTTTAAAATCATACATATAATATAGATTTTCATTTGCACTGGGTTACAAGCCAAAATATAGATTATAGAATATTTAATAGAAATACATTATAATCATAATTTAATATTACATTGATATATGTAAAAAATAATATATAGGTATGTATATAATATAAAAGTTCAAATGTTTCAACCACGTTAATTAGAATTATATCTAAATGTTTTGTTCCTAATCAGAGAATCTTACAATCATTAAGGTTGGAGAAGACCTCCAAGGTCATCAAGTCCAATGTTTAAATTTGGGGCTGGCTTAGCATTAAGTTGTTTTAAAATAACTCTTTCATTAAGTGATCAGATACTTGTATTTTTTCCCCTAGGGCATAGTCCTTGGATAGAATACCTTTTCCTCTATGCATCTCCAGTGATATGATGCCTATGACACAGCACTTTGTTTGGTTATAGGTGATACTCATTCACAGAGGGCTAACTCTCCAGAAGTTCTGTCCTCACAGAACAATAAAGCCCCAGAACCTTGCAGGGCACTGAGCCAAAACAAAATGCACCGTTCAACATTTATTAGAAACAAATTTTTCAGATGCAAACCCTACTTTTATCTGAGCTGAAAAAAATCTGTGTTTTTGCTGTTGGTTTTCTTTTGTTGTTTGTTTGTTTTTTAATCCTTTGAAATAGAAGCACTTCGTCTTCATTTTCCTAATAGGAAATAAAATTTCAGCAAAATTGAATTCCTCAGGAAAAAAAAATGTTATCTTCACAGAAATCTCATTTTCCATGAGAAAATAAAACAATTACAATGGAAAATCCTCATAATTATTTGAAGCAGGGAAAATTTCTGTTAGTATTTTCTAAAGAAGTTTTCACTGAACTCTAAGGAACGATAGTGAATGTAAAGCTTACAAATTACTAGTCTACAAAAGAATTGACAAGAAAAGAGCTTCTTATTAAAATAAGTAAATAAATAAATAAATAAATAAATAAAAGGAGCCAGGTCACGTGTAAGTGAAAATGTACTCCTACAACCATAATGAAAAGAGAGCATCCTAGAGAGAATCCATTTTTCCCTCAAGGACCCCAAGTCAGCAATGGCTGGAGAGACCTTCTGTCGCATGTAAGTGGTAACACTTAACAGCATTACATTTCCTAAATATCTTTATAAGAACATGACTTCAATAAGTTAAATTAAATTAAATTGGAAAGTATACAGATGGATGAAATTAATTTGAGTAAGAAACAGCAGCGTTAACATGTACAGGTTGTATTTTGTTCTCTATGCAACTTTTAAAATAAGAGGTAGACCTTCTGATATTTCAGTGGAAAAGCAGAATATGCTTAACAGTACATCTTATGTCTACTGCCTAGGTAGAAACAAATAAGCAGAGAACTTTTTATTGAATGTCTCTTAGTTATGGACTGGAAATGATGATGTACCTAAGAACAACTATACAAGTTTAGACCAGAGTTTCACCTAATCCAATATGCTATGTCTCACAGTGATCCAAAGGAGATTTTCAGAGAAGAGTTTAGGATTAGAGAAATTTCCGTCAGTAGCATTCCAGCTCTGAAGAATCATCTGCTAGGTAAAGGCAACGTTTTAGTATTTTCTCTATCTAGATGTTTCTTCCATGAACTTGCTTAGTTCAGCTAATATAAGCTTTTTGTATTCCATACATGCTGAAACAACTTTCCCAGTTTAACCTCACTTGTGTAAACAACCATTTCTAAAAAGCTGTGAGATAATGCTTCACATGATGATACCTTGTTCTTGCATGGGAAAAGACAGCAATATTCATCTGGTTTCCCTAAGAAAATCTTTAAGTTGTCATATCAAATCAATATACAACAGCAAAATGACCACAATCATCTCACTTACCCTGCACAAATCAGATGGTATCACACTCAAGTCACTGAGGCTACAAATGAGCTAACAGCCTGGGCTGTTCAATTATCAATTCCAGTTAATATAAAAATAGGAGTGTTTCTTGAATACCTGTCGCTGGTTTTCTGTCTCTAGCCTCAGCCTGGCTTCTACACATCTTCTGGTCTCCAGGAAGGCTTGGCGCTGTGCTCTGTCTGATAGGTAGCTAATGAAGATTCCTGCGGTGTTCATACACATAAATAAGACTGCCTGAGCCGCTATCTGCAACAAACAACAGACAAGATTTGATCAGGCAACAGAAGCAAAAATACCTGTTTAAAAATAGGAAGAGAGAGCAAGAGAGATAGCTCTGCATTCATATTGGCTGTAAAACTAAATGGTTAGCGAAGTTGGCATGGAAGAATACTTTGGATCTTAATTAAAGGCATCAAACATAGATATTCTGCCTTGAGAAAGAAATATAAAGTATTTGGGGATATTAAACTCTGTTTGAACTACAGATGATGTTTCCAAAAAACTGACTCACAGGACTATAGCCAGGAATGATTACGAACACAATTAATAATCTGTTTTTGCACTGTCTCTTATGTAGAAGCTACTTATTGACTTGTTTTATGGCTAGTTTGAGAGCAAAGCCGTATTAAACAAAGAGTGCCAGCTAGCTAAGAATTAGTATAAATGATAATAGTTATTCTGCTATTGTTGTTCAAATCAAATAAATTCATTTTCAGCTCGTGCCAAAGCACAAGTTTGCATGCTCTGAATCCTGAAGTACCCAACAAGAGAGGCTGAATGCATAACCAAATACTTGCACAGCCTGTGCCTGTGTACACAAGCCCTTCATTCAATGATGCTTACGTAAGAGCTGCACTCCTTCCTTGTAGAAGGTGCGTCACAGCTTCTTCCATTGAGACATGAACTTAAAAGAGCCAAGTGAGAGTGGGTTTTTGGACAGTGTAAATTCCAATGGCTTGTTTGCTTGTCACTAATCCCTCTGTATTTTTGTAAGGCAGAGCGTATCAACAAGTGAGGATTTTTAGGAAACACAGTAAGAAATGTCTATTGTTTGCATGCATTATGGACAGAAAAGAGACCTGAAAATTCAGTAGCTTTATTCAATACCTCATTGCTGATGTATGTTAGAGATTTTTGTGAAGTCCTCTCAGCTCTTCCTTCATCCTGTTTTTGTTGTTGTTGTTGTTGTTTTGTTTTTTATACTTTGTAAGAAGGGCAAGAGTGAAAAATAAATCTGAAAGACATTTATATCCCTCAAAAATTTAGAATCAATATGCTCTGACCACTGTATTACCTAAAAAGTCTTTAGGGCACAATAAGTTTCTCCCAAATCTGTAAACTGTAGATACCCTTCTTTATGTCATGGTGCATTCAGAGCCACTGTGCTAATGAGGTGACACTGATTGTGCCCCATTTTTTGGGATGGCCCCACACTCCCAGTGGCAAAGTAGCCATGGGCAACATTACCCTGTGTGTGAGCATCACCTGCAAGTAGAAATGTCCAGGCTCTGATATTTATGGACCATAACGGTGAGGGTCGTACTTACAGGATCATAACAACATCAGAACTGCCATGCAAGGATGGACAAAAAGCTTGCCACTCTGAATCCTGTCCCTGATAGCAAATTACAGAGAGTGCTTAGGTAGGAATGCAAGGATAAGTCAAATGTCCTGCAATGGTTTTTCTAAACTGTCCTGAACACTCCGTCTGTGGCTGAGGGACATCACTGGCTAATGGTTCTATTTTTGTAGTGTTATCTGATTATCAACTGCCCTAAAAATCCGACTTTTGCTTCTGGTAGGAGAAAACTGAAGATAAATCCTTTCTGTCACAGACTGCTAGTAAGTTGTGCTACAAAGATGGTGAAGGCTCTAGAGGGCAAAACGTGTAAAGAGGTCCTTTGGTTTGTTCAGCCCAGAGCAGAGGAGATGAGAAGAGGCCCCATGTTGGCTGCAGCTCCTCACAGGGAGAGGAGGAGCAGTGCTGAGCTGTGCTCTCTGTGACAGCGACAGGGATGGAGGGAACGGCAGGGAGCTGTGTCAGGGGAGGTGCAGCTGGGGGTTAGGTACAGGCTCTGCACCAGAGGGCAGTGGGCAGAATGTGCCAGAGTGCAAGAAGTGTCTGGACAATACTCTCAGACGTGATCTGATTTTTGAATGATCCTGTGTGGAGCCAGGGGTGAGAAACTCGATTATTCTCATGGTTCTCTTCCAACTTGAGATATTCTGTGATTTCAAGATTCTATGATTCTAAGCGTATGGGCTGACATGAGATAAGACCAGTTTCGATTGCACCATTCTGCTCAACAGCAGAAGTCAACTGTGGGTGGCTGGAGAAGTCAGCATTTTGTATCATTTTGACTGACCTGAGCATAATCTATGTTCAAATGCTAGAAAATTTATGGTTTAGGGTGAAAAAAAAGTTTTTTACAACATATGAACTGTATATTTCAGTGGTGAGAGCAGTGGCAGAATATCGACATTTACTTGCAAATTCAATTATAACATCCACGTGTGTCCAGTCCAGTCACCTGTCTCTGCTAATACTCAGGATAAGTGCCACTCACTTCAGCAGATAGGCTTTGAGCAAATGCAGTAGAATTTGGTCTTCAATTAGATTTCATGAGCCCATAATTTGATTTGGATAAAGAGAATTACGGAAAACATGCTACAGGTAAAACTGCAGCTTACTCAGAATTTGCTTTTCTTATACATAGTAGTCTTCTTGAAACCAGTCTGAAGAAGAAAACAGTAGGCCTTGCAAGGATACTAATCTGTGGCTGTTGTTAATAAAAAGAAAAGCAAAAGACATGAAGTTTGCAGAAGTCTTTCAGAATTTTCTGTTGCATGTCAGGGACACAAACCAGGACAGAGTGATTTTGTAAGATGTACACAGTTTTAGATCAACTGGAAGATAATCAGCGCCCACAATGTAGGAAAACCGAGGGTTGAAAAATAAGAAAATCATTTCAAGACATTGATAAGCCTTTTAGTCTATTTTTACCTTGCACAGCACTCAAATAAGCAACTGTATTAGAGATAGCAAGTGATCTTAAAAGCATGAGTTACATGTTTTGAAGTTAAATAGGTCTCTGGGGAGGTCTGCTTCTTAAATATTTAGAAAATGCAAACAAAAAGGTACTCATCACTGTGATGCTTGGGAACATCTGCAACAGGACCCATGCTGCCCTTAATGAGTTTGCATTTGCACATGATCATCCCTCTGAATTCAGCCGTGGTGAGGTCACACCTCAAGTACTGTGCACAGTTTTGGGCCCCTCATTACAAGAATAACATTGTGGCCATGGGTTCTGTCCAGAGAAGGGCACTGAAGCTTGTGAAGGATCTGGAGCACAGGTCCTATGGCAAGTGGCTCTGGAAACTGGGATTGTTCAGTTTGGAGAAGAGGAATCTTAGGGAAGACCTTTATCGCACTCTACAACTCCCTGAAAGAAGACTATGGTGAGGTGGATGTTGGCTTCTTCTTCCAGGTAACATCAATACAGTAAGAGGTAACGGCCTTAAGTTGTACCAGGGGAGGTTCAAGCTAAATATTAAAAAAATTTCCTCTCAGAAATAGTGGTGGAACAAGCTGGTCAGGGAGGTGAGGGGTGTCACTGTCCCTGGAGGTGTTAAAGGAAGGGTAGAAGTGGCATCAAGAGACAAAGTGGGTATGGGAATGGCGGTGATGGACTGATGGTTTGGATCACTGTGGTCTTTTCCAATCTTAATGATTCTACAATTCTGTGATCATGTAACAGGATGAATACAGCTAAAGAATGTTACTTGACAAGATGATGCACATGATTAGAAGCAGATGTTAAAATTTTTAATCCAAAACAACTTTCTATCTTTCTCATAGGAAGTAATTGAGAGTTTAGTTCACAGAGAAATGAAGTGTTAAATATTTAAATTTATCAATGCAGATGCCTCAGGGCTTCTCACAAAGTCAATGTGAAAAAAAAAAAAAGCCAATGGAAGGAGAAGGGGCAGGTCAGACTAGCTTAAGTTTAACATTGGCAGTATATACAGATTCAGATCAACTCATTTATATCTGTCATTCATCATTTGAAAAGGGCTTTGCCAAGGGAACTGAAAAAGATAACATAGAATGGATTTGGGAACCAGTAGATCTCAGATGAAGAAAAATCTGAAAGGCACTGGACACAAATGGTTGGGTGGAAGTGTTACTTGAAGTTGGTACAGTATAGTAAAATAAGGAACAGCTAAAGTAAAACACTAAAAAGTTTCTAAAAAGTCTGTTGCAAAGTGAAAGGTGTATCTTAGCCACAGAAAGATTACAAGGACAGAATAGAATGTAGCTCAAGAAAAGGAAATTTAGTAGAGTATAGTTGAAGGCATGAGTTGTTGAGAGCACAGTTGGATTATGTGTAACAACAATGATTTGGGGGGTCATTTCTCCTATTACAAGCAACTTGTCTTGATTTGGAATTTATTCTGATTTCTGTGAGTTTATGAAAAACAGAGACTGAATTAGAGAAGAGTTTGCAGATGTCAAGTTTTAGACATTCAAAAATCACATATTTGCAATGTGTTTAAATTCCACTGTTTTCTCTTTGAAACTGTGCAATTGTCTGTCAGGAATATAAATTCATAAGGACAGCAGTATAACCTCCCAATTCAGTGCTTTCTGAAGTCTGCCAGTCAATGTGATTTATGCAGTGTGTGATACCTGAGTTCAGAAGACCTAAATAGCCTATAACTTGAGGTGAAATGAGAACTTCACAAAATTCAACAAATCCAACAAATTGGAAATATGTTGTGTGGTTAGAAAAACCTAAAAGAAAGTTAATACCACAGAATATCTTCATCATGATTAGTACAGTCAATGGTCACATATATTCACATGGAAAGTGCAGTGGAGATGAAGAAAAGAAAGCTGAAAAAGTCCGGAAAAAAAAAAAAAATTGAAATGTGGGAGAATGCTAAACATCTGTTTTGCCATCCCAGGTGCAAACCTAAAAGGAGAACTAGTGCTCTTCAGCAGTGATTAATTAATTCTTTTGTATAGAAACAGCACAGTTTGGGGCTAATCTCACCGTAACACATCTGAAAAATAAAAAAAATGATTTTCTACATAATCTCCAGCTGAATATTCCCAAAGATTAACATTAAAGACAGGAATGTCATTAATTCCTGAAATAAACCTATAGTAAATTTAGTTCTTTTTTTATTTGGCTTTCTAATTTACAATTTGCTTCAACGACAGATTGGAGTAGTTCTTGATTGATTTGGGAAAACTGGGGAAGTAAAGCTGCTATTCTTCTTTAAGAGTGTTTTCAGCATGTGCCACATAAAGAACTCGTTGCTATGGTAATTATTATTGGTTAATTGGGTTTAGAGAACAATTAATAATCAGTTGCTTAACTAAAAATAGCAGCTTGCCACGAGGTTGAGTTTTGTACGTAAAATGTCTCAGAAACCTGATTCCTCACCCTCCTTTCTCTATACTCACCTTGCTTAGCTTACTTAGAGGGAAAATAACTTATGCTCTTAGGAGGGATCACCAGAAGTGAGCTGAAGGTTTGCATGAGAAGTGCAGGATCTTAAATCAAAATGCTGTACTTCGTATAGAATAGGAACATCTGGCAGCACAGACTCCAGCACTTGCTCACTGCTGAGCTGCAGCAAGCCTCTATTTTCAGCTGAGACCATGGTTTTATGAATCAAAGCTCCTGGCAGCAAAACCAGTAAGTACCTGTATCTCTGTTCTGCCTCTTGCCCACCTTGATCCCTCAGCACAGCTTCCCTTTCATTGAGCCAGATCATTTATCTGTGGGACCCTACTGTGAACTGTATCAGGGAAATGGTACAACTTAAAAAACAAACACTTGGCATTGGCAGTAATTTTCCTATCTAGAGCACTTGTCCGATTGAGTTCACATCAGAGCCTGCACAGGGAGAGGAAGCAGAGGAGTATTCATAGTTATTACTGCTGCCAACTCATTAAACTGAAATCTTCGCTGCTTTATTGTTAAGCCACCTTGTAAGGAGTATTTTTATTCCCCAGGTTCACTTCATCTGACTTCTCCTGGGATTCTGCTAAATACTACTGGCCATGGTAGATTTTTCTGTATGCACTTCACACTATCAGTACTTATCAAAATGTATTGGAGCCCTGCCTGCCCCACAAAGATGCCTAAATTGCTGCTGTGACCTTACAGAAAGCTCATCTGTTCCTGATCCTCCATACTGTCTGATTGCACAACAGCTGTTGTTGTGCTCATAGCTGGAGTGAGTGCTAAAGTCTTTTCTCTGATTCAAATCTCTGTAGTTTACTGACAGGTGGGAATATAATATTTACCTGAGAAAACAGGGAGGGAGAGAGAGATATGGCTTATTCATAGTAAGTTTAGACACACAGACTGAGATGGTTAAGATGAATGCTTCACCCCACCTACCTATGGTTTGCTAAATGTGAAATCAGTCATTTGCATACATACAATCTTGTGGGTATAAAACTTTTACATTTTGAGCTGAGTTATATGATTCTGTTATACAAAGCTCTCACAGGAACATCCTTTCCTCAAAAACTCAAAACTTGTTTAGGCCATCAGGACAAACAAATTCCTTTAAGAAGTTCGTTCTTGCTGCTTCTGGAGCAGACACTAGGGGATTTAATTTTATACTTAGGATCACAGTTCAGCCACTAAGGTGCATGAAATCTATAACCTCCAAGACTTGCTGGCCTTGTCTACCAAAACACAGTGTACAACAAGAAATGATTATAAAATCATAGGCTATCCCGAGTTGAAAAAGACCTGCAAGGATCATTGAGCCCAACACCCTACAAAAGACCAGAAACCATCTCTGGTTTCATTGTACAGTATCTTAACACACCTGTTGCTCCTGCACTGCTACTGATTTGGAAAACAAAGACCATTTATTCTCCCTCTGAGCAATGACATGTTTGTGTAAAGTCAATTGTCCTAGTTCAAAACACAGTTCAGTAACACATGTCTCTAATAGTCAGAAAAAGAGATTTAATTTGCTGTTAGAAAAATAGCTATTTCCTCCTCGCTCATTCCATCTGATTGAATCCATTAGAAATGTAGAAAATTGAATGTCTGAGTAAATTGTTCAAAGGTAGCTCAAACCATACAATTTGGCGATCAGCTATCAACCATGTTTTGCAATACAGTGTGAAATGATAAATCTTCCAGGAAATTCATGTCATATCAGACTCATGAGAGCTGACGTAATTTGAGTGATGTACAGAGGCAATAGAGAGAGCAGACAACCCTGCTACTGTCATTGAACAGCCCAAAATGTGAAATTATTTTAAGCACATCACATTAATCTCCCTTTGAGTTTGTGTAAAATTTAGGATTTAGATGTAACTTTAGCAACAACAACAAAAATTCATTCTGTGACTTTTGGTAACCTTATTTTGGTGCTTTTCTTTTTATAGATATTAAATTGGCCGGACACTGGGATAATGTCAGTACTAGGACCATAGTTCATGCATACAGGTGAATGAGCAGAAGTGGGTAAGTGATATTAATTAGAAGCAGTTTTCCTTGGCTGCAGGAGGGTCTGATGGATTCTCTCTCTGACTCCCAACTAGGAACTGATCAGCTGATCTTGAACTATGCAATGAAATCTGGTGATCACATCTCATGTTCATAGCACTCTTTCATCATCATTTTGCACACAAGTTGCTGTTACAGATAGCTGAAATGTTCCTAATTAGAACAATCAGTCTTATCCTCTGAGATGAATGCCCTATTCAGTATTCTGTCTACTGGGTTGATACCTCTCCCTCTACTCTCAGTAAGATGCATTACAGAATAATTAAAAGAAAAAAAATCCACTATCCACTAGACTTTTCCCTACACTTATTTTTTTATTCAAAGGTTGATCTCCCTTGCAAGCTGTATATTTAATAATCAAAACATACAAAAAAAATTACATTTAATAAAAGCCAATTCCCATTTATAGCCAAGAGAGAAATCAATTTTTTACCCTTGCATTCCACAGATGAATATCTCCCACGTTAAATGAACCTGTATTTGGGAACCACACATCAGACCTCACAGCTAACTTCTCAGTGAGAAGAGCTTCCAGCTGATACTCAGTGCCTGGGACAATTAACGGGCATTAAGGTGAGTCTGGACAATCTAAAACAGGGATTTTCTAAAGTAACTTGTGGAAAAATTTCCAATTTTTTCTCAGTAGTTCTCTCTAATCAAATACAAGATAGCAAAGGCAGAATAACTTCTAGTACTTCCTATAATAGAGTATTGACCTGACCAGGATGCATGGCGGAAAAAATATCACCAAAGCAGCTTTGCAGCACTGAAAACAGTTTAACTGTATTTTAAGTACAACAAAATTAGGTAGTCTGTACTTCTGCTAAATGGGTTTGTGATGGTGCTCTGCACAGCTGTTTTTATTGCTCTGGATGATAATGGCTCTTATGCGAAGTAGGATGTCAAAACTGAGTAGATGATAATTATGTTTGGATGGTTAACAGCAGTTCATCTTTTCTGACACACTTTGTTGCTGTTTTCATCTGATCAAATGTATGCGGATCCCAGAAATTACCCGCAGTATGTACTCTGCATCTCTTCCTGATGGAACTGGCAATTTCTGTGATCTGTGTGCAGGTGACCCTGGTTCAGTGCAATCTGCAGAATTATAACAGCCTGCACCAGAGAAGCTTTCTTTCCTATCTATGTTGGGTCAGGTTCTGCATGTTTTCCTTTGAGTTATTAAGCTCTGTCTACAGGCAAAGGAAAGATTTTACAAATGTTTGGTTTTTTTTTGCAAGGTGTAACCATGACATAATCCTAATTTCCTTTTGGATCCTTTAGTAAGAAATACTGTCTTATGAAAGGCACAGAAGTCTGGGTGTGAGTGAAACCAGTAAGAACTTTTTAAATAGTGAAGTGGTTGAAGTAAAGCTGTACAGGAAATACTTTTAGCAAGAAATAAATTACAGTGTCATAATCTTCACTATCATCTTCCAAATTACACGTGTTCTTCAAAGCTGCCTTCTACCCTGATGGGAAGTTCCACTGATCAGATGTTTGTGTTAATCAGTTATACCTACTGGCAAACAAACAAACAGCTCCCCACAGATGTTCCTTTGTAAAGCAGTTAGCATGAAAAAAAAAAACCTGAAACAGACATGGAAACAAAAGCTCTTCACACTTCACTGCCAGCATTTCTAGTATAAGTTCAAGTTTTCCCCACAGCTACGCCTGTAGCTGGCTGTCATTTTGCACAGGCATCAGCAGTGATGGAGATGGACCAGTGAATCTACAGATGACTTTTGTGTGAGATCACAAAGGTCAGCTTTCAGACTCCACACTAGGTTGTAGGACCACAACCCCAGAAATAATAATACAAATAATTTGCAAATAATGCAAAAAAAAAATAATAACACAAATAATGCAATAATGCAAATCTCTTCCGTTTTTTATTATGACTGCTTTACTTACATTTAAATACATATTTTTTGTAAAATTGGCTGAAAAACAACAAGAAATGCAATTATGGTTCAGTGTACTTGTTATTTCTCTCATGATTTCCTTTTGTTGTTTTCTATGAGAATCGTGAAAACCAAGGAAAGACAGTACTCAGCAGTATCCTACCAAAACACTAAGAAAAACAACTGAGATTCTTGACTCTACCTGATATTTTTGAACTGTAATCGTGGCAGAAACTAACACCTAAGTCCTGCTCTGACTTTGAAGAAACCTCAAACAGCATAAATGGGGTGGATTGTATTCTGACGTGCCACTCTGTTCTTACTAGACTTAGGAGTATGCAGAAGTTCAGGTATCCTTAGATGCACTGATAACTAATGCTGATCTGACCTCAGGGAGACCTTGGAGAGACTGCAGGAAATAGAATTATAGAATCATTAAGGTTGGAAAAGACTTTTAAGTTCAAGCCTTATCTTCAATCCATCCTCCACAATGCACACCAAACCGTGTCCCTCAGTGCCACATCTCCACGTTCCTTGAACACCTCCAGCTACAGTGACTCCACCACCATTCTGGGCAGCATGTTCCAGTGCCTGCTGGATTTCTCTCTGCCTCTACTTTCAGATGAGGTAGAGCTTACTGTGCTTGAATCAACTTAGTTCATGTGTCTTAGGCTCTGATATGATGTTAGGATGATTCTGAATAATCTGTGAATAAATGCATGAGCCTGCATGGAATATTTTAGGATAGTGTAGCATGGGGTATTAAGGTCCAGGAGCCTTTGTCTTCTATAGCCAAGCTGAACACAGTCTAGGCACAGCAGGAGGCCTGAATTTTTAAGCTTTTTCAAGATTTATCTTCATAGAATCATAGAATGGCTTGGGTTGGAAGGGATCTAAAAGAGATGTGATGTAGGAACAAATGGAAATATACCAGACAAAAGCCACGAAAGCATTGCAGACCACTGAATTAAAATTTTATCTCACAGAGTTCAACGAGGACAAACACTTTCCTTTGTGAAACCTGTGGGTGTTGTTTTACTATTAGTCATGGTGAATGCTTCAGTGTGGTGAGCTGGAAGTCAGACTGACATCAGAAGTACAAAGAGTGCTGTGGGAAAAAGTTGACTCAGTCCTTTGCACAGCAGAGTACGTCGCAGACAAATAATAAAGGATTAAGTTCCTTCTGCCACTTTGCTACCACAGAGATGTATAACACAAGATTCATCCTGAATTGACACTGATGTGACTAGGTAGGACTAATTCCTTTGAAAGCAGTGGTTTATTCTGTATTAACATTATGTCCTGATATTTGCAGTGGGCCAAATTCTCCTTGCCTGACATTACAAGACATGCTTTTGTTTTTACTGCTTGTGTAAGCGTGAGAAGTAGAAACTACATTGTTCATAGAATATTAAATAAATGATACAAGACAAAGCGAACACTGTCTCTGATCTTTAATAATGAGACCTTCTGAAACCAATGAGAGCTCCAGGAGAATATTAAAACACGGACAAAAACTAACAGGAGATGCCTCCCAGTGAATGCAAGGTTTGATCCAGTGTTTGGCAATGAATGTTGTCCACAGTTATGTAGTTCAAACTTTGTTTAAAAACACCCACTCAGGAGCAAGGTCAGTCTTAATCTGCTCACAAGAGAGCTTATTAGTTTCAAAGGAGTATTTACTTGGGCAAAGCACTGTTTGATGTTGGTGAGCATTTAGCTCATGTATCTTCTATATAAATCAATGCCGCAGCAGTCATGATACATAAACATTGCTCTCCTAGGAGAACTCAGAAAAACAATTGCTTGGAGCCTTGGTCATGCAGAGTAGGAATATCAAAGCTAACAATGACGTGCTTGTGTTTCGTGGCACAAAAATCACTCCAGCAATTAAGTCAAGAATTAGTTGAAAAGAGGATTTTTTTACTGGAATTTCAGGAAGAGTACATGTTCTGAGACTTTGAAAAGGGAAACAAAACACAGTTTGTTTTAGAAAGTATGCACTTCAATTGATTGATATAATTTGAAAAGCAGACAATACTGGTAGTCAAATCCATGAAAATACTCAAAGAGAAAGGACGAAGTTAATATATGAGTAAGTTCTATCTTTTGTTTTATTTCTTCTCAGCACAAAAGCCTCATCTGCTTGATGGAAGTAAGCCTACTGGCTCTGATGTGTTTTTAAGTAGTTTCTTCCAACTATCTTGGTTTGTCAACTATCCAAACACAAGTGAAACAAAGCATTCAGATATCCTAGGGAATCACTAATGTCTCCTTGAAATCAGTTCTTAGAGTGTACATCAATTAACAGTATGATGGCCAGGTATTCCCTTCCCAAGGGACATACAAATGTTTCAAACTGCAAAAAATGACTATTTCTCTTATTAAAGAAGAATAAGATCAGGCCTACTCAGGCCCACTGATAAAATTCTTTTCTCCTACTGCAGTCTTTAAAGCAATTAAAATCACCTATAAACGACACTGCAAACACATTAGCTGTTGATACTAAGTGGCTATCTGATTTGTCTGACTAACATTGCAAAAATAACATATACATTAAAGTTTTATTCAATTCTGTTTAAAAACAAGAACTTCTTTAGATGCCTTCATCACGTTGTCCTCCTCAGGATAACCCGTATTTGTTTATTAAATCAGTTCAGTTCACTATGTGTGAATAAAACTAACATATTCTTGCAGTAAACAGAGAACATGGTTTCATCATGAATAAATTTTGTTAGGCATTTTGAACTTCTTATTTGCTTTCTGGCATACAAAAAAAACCCAAAAACTTCTAAATCATGCCAAATATTTTTCTTATGGAGAAAGATATTAAACAAACGAACAAACAAAAAAGTAGAACCACCCAAACTTTATGCCTCATCCAAAATGTTAGTAAGAATTATACACTTTGTGAAGTGTTTTTATAAAAAAAAGAAAACTTTCATACAAATCAAATAAATGGTGCGTGCACATGTCTTAAAAATTTTCAGTTCTTGACAAATTATTATCAAAACAAAACAACCCAAACTTATTTTTCTTTTTTTGAGTTAGTAGCGAAGAAGCTCAACTACCACAATTCGGCACAAGTCAGGCTTGTTGGTGTTCAGTTGTCTTTTTTAGGTTGATACAAATCTACAGGAGAAAATGTGGTTACATAGAGATATTTAAGACACAGATAGCATTCAGGTAGCATCTAAGCAGGGTTTATACAACTACAGCATGCTCATTTTGAGCATATTTAAATGCCACTTTAAACTGAAGTCTTGCTTGTAAGTCAGAACTAGGACTCCAAACACATTTAGGACCTTCATGCAGAACTTGTGACTGCTTCAGCCAAATGGCCCTTCGTGCTGTATGGCACAACCTGTTCATGGAGCACGGCTGTGATTTACAGCAGAGTGTGATGCAGGTATCATCAAGCTAGCAAAGATCAAAGAAGAGCTTATAAAAAGGAAGGAGACCACATTTTTAAACAGGCAGAGAGTGATAGCACAAGGAGGAACAACTTTAACCTAGAAGAGTGGGGATTTAGGTGAGATGTTAAGATGATCTTTACTCGGAGGATGGTGATGCACTGGCACAGGCTGCCCATAGAAGCTGTGGATGCCCCATCCCTGGAGGGATTCAGTGCCATACAAATGGCGCCCTGGGCAACAAGGTCTGGTGGGTGGCAACTCCGCCTACAGCAGGGGGTAGGAACTGGATTGTCTTGAAGGTCCCTTCCAAAACAAGCCATTCTGTGATTCTATGATTCTATGAGTTTATGGTTGGATGATCTGTTCATTAGCAAACAGCTCATCTCAGTCCAAGTATACTGGGCATGTTCACTCTGCACTGTATCCATCCAAGCCTAACTGACACAGTTTTGAAGGTTACCGAAACATGGGATCTCAGAGCCCTCTCTCTGAAACTGAAATGGAAGATTCTGCCAACATGCAGAATTGTCCACTACACAAAACATGTCCTTGGAGACATTCTATGAAGCCATCACTCTGCATAGATTTTCTTTCAGAGGCTCCCAAGGAAAGATTTCACCTAGGAATTTTGTTCACCAGTTCACCTGTGCTTTATTCAAATATTTCTTTCCTTGAAGAAATTCCACTGAACAAGACAATAACTGGCCTAAAGCTCTAGTGCTCCTGACAAGAAGTTGGGAATATCAGAGTGGATCTGAAGTCCCCAGACAGGCATAATGTGTTTTTGAGATGTATGTAATAAAAGCAGTTTAGTGATGGATGAAAAATGTGCTTACGGTAACTCTCAGCTTCCAGCATCTACCAAGTTCAAATGGTAACTGAAATGGAAGAATCATTGCTGCTGAGGTTTGAAAATTCCCTCTTCTAGTAGCTGGGTATCCTGCTGATCTCAGCATTCAATAAGAAGTCATTGCTGGATACAAAGGCAGACACTGTGGTTCTGAAAGTCTTGCAATAAGCAAAGGTGGTAACACATGAGCCTATCTTGTCCAGGGCTTGCTGGAACTCAGCAGTACCTCTGGATTTGGATAGGATCATCCAGATATTCTCAAAAAGTGCATCCTTAGCAACAAACAGTTGATGCATCTCTCTTCAAAATGATGATAACAATTGAAAACTATACCAGGATGACCTACCTCTACCCTATCACCCTATTTTCACTGAGAAAAACAGGAATATCTGTATTCCACCTGTGTTTTATGCCATTCTTTACCCTGAACTGAAAATCCAACATGAAATTTCAAAACATTCATCATCATTATTAAGAGATTCCTGTATCAGGCAGAATTAGAAATAGCATACTAAAAATATTTTATTAAAGGTTTCTTTATAGTTGCTCAGAACTACTGATACAGATTTTGTAGCCTGGCAATAAAGGCATTTTGCTGAATGAGTGTATTGCCCTTCACAGTATGGGAAAAAAAAAACAAAAACACTTATCTTGACAAGGTTAGAGTTTATTGCCCTTAAAGAGAACATAAACCACCATGTTCCCTGAATTACAATTGTCTGCTGATCGGAATGCTTTTCTTTATTGAAGAAGGAAGAGAGCATTTTGTGTAAAAAGTAGAAGCTGAGTTATCTTCTCTTTGGCAGGGATGGGATGTTCAGTCCCAGGAAAGCTGCAATGCTACTCCAGTAGCATAATGCAGCCTCTAGTCTATTGGACCCATCTGGAGTATTACATGCAGAGAAACCCTGCAAGAGACCTATTAGCCCATGAGGCTTCTTGATGCCCAGCATGAATTTGTATGTAAAAAACAGCTAGGCTCCTTCAAAATCCTAATAATGTTCCAGCTACTTGTTAGGCATGAAGTAATTACTGTGTTTATTTATGGCACTGTATGCCCATATTTTTCCCATTATTTTCATGTGCATCATATATCTGCAAATAGTTCTGAAGTCATCTGTAGTCCTAGAGTTTTAAGTGATTATATCTTCAAACATCTGGAGGTGCTTGTGTACTTTGCTTAGAATAGGAACATCGAGGAGAAATCCTAATCTTTCTAATTAAATGGCATATGCCTCACAAATGTACATAATGAACAGAATAAACAAAATGATGATGATCTGATTATATACTAATATGTATCTATAAATAAAATCAATCTGTACATGTATATGACATGAGTAAAACTGAATGACAGTTGCAATAAGTTGATGATGACCTGAGATGTATTTCTGACTGCAAGAATGGCCTCTCATTCTCTAGATTCATTCACTGGAGTTGCTTTCCTTTCAATTGAACTTTATTGACAATATAGTCTTTTTATCAGTCAATAGCCTCTTGGAAGAGATTATTAGATTTTATCATTTTCTTGCATATTCAGCAATATTATTGGTTAGTTTTGGATTGATAGTTGATTAACAATGTCCTTAGGAAAAAACACACACACAAAAAAAAACCAGATATAAATAATGGCACTGTGGAATTTCAGGGTTGTTCAGACTAATCTGTCAGCTGCAGTGAAGGGACCATCAGAAATACAAAATTGTTGGAAAGTGGAAAGTAAGAACACCTGGTGTCAGAGTGACAATTATGAGGCAGTATCATTTAATTATAGAAGATAGGGCATGAAGGGACCATGACAGGTCATTTAAGTCATGCTCCAGATCCTAAACAACTTCTAGCACAATTCTTCTCTAAACTGATTAATCATACTTCAGGATGAAGCCTCCTGGGCAAATCCTAGTTACCTACTTATCTATCTTGTCACAAGATCTCTTCTTCTATCTAATGTAGATCTTCCTTTTAGTAACTTAAGCACACCATCTCTCCTGCTAGCTATAGGAAAAACAAAGAATGTCTTACTCTATGCGACAACTCCGTCTGTATTTGAAGGCTGTCACAGTCTCTATTCTGAAATCAATATGGATACAAATCTTCAGTGTTTTCCTGGGAGAAGTTCAGTTTCTACCTTTTTAACAGCAGGATAGCATCAGTTGATCAAACATGGTCCTTGCATTGGTAGACTGCCTAAGGATCTCATGCCTGCCTCTAGTATACGTTGGTAGCTAAGGTTGTTGAGAAAGCTGCAGTGAGATCACAGTTCATGGACGGGTATCTCAAATTTCTCTAACATTTATGTAACAATTCAACCAGCTGGAGAAACTGAATTGTTGGTAGCTGAATGGTAGATGATGATGGGCAGATAAGACGTGCTTACTGATATTCTTCAAACCCTCCTTCCTGCAGTATTGCTCATACTACAGAGGTTTAGTGGAAGGAAGGAGAATCATTCCATAAAAGAAGCACTGAGTGTGTATGTGCCTGACGTTTGCTATGATCTTGTGCTCCAGGACTGCTTGATACTATCAGGTGGAGGTGGTGATAAGCCCACAGATCATCTTCCATGAAGAAGTGATGTACCATGCCAGATGGTGACCCCAATAAAAGTCTGCCTTTAAGTCATACTGCAGGATTTCAGGCTGGAATGGACCAAAGTGGGTGCAGAGGGCATTGCATATGTCCTAAAATGGATCTCACACTGTGAGCACAGGAGTTGTGCTCCTTCAGGCTGGATTCAGAAATGTTGGTTCTGTCCTTCATATCCTTAAAAGAACCTTGGAGTCGTCTTCTAGAAACAATTGCTTACCACTACAATATGTAGATTGCTCTGAAAGTAATGCCTAATATTAATTTTTGTGAAAACTATAACAGATACAGAGAGTAAAATGGAATTATTTGATAGAGCAAATTCTTAGCTGCACAGCACTAGTTTTTAATGCAGTCAGCAGCATTAGCTGTGCATTTTTGACAGCAATGACCAAGAGGCTGCATGCTGTGCTCATAAATATCCTCACCAAGGGTAGTGATGCATTGTCGCTGTTGACACTGCTAAAACACACCAGCCACCACCTCACTGTGCTCACATCCACTGGTGTCTCCATACACATTCTACAAGTGCTGATGAATGTCAGGAGGTGCCATTTTTTACTCATGGAAGAAGACAATGGCACACCTTTGCTTCATCTGCACTTCCATATCAAATGACATTTTGTGAGATTGTCCATCTACTGCTATCTGTCACACAGCAACAGTATGTAATGAAATATTGGTGGGAAGGTTCAAGCTCTGTTCCATACTACTAACATACACTTCTGACATCTCAGACCAACATAATAAATTAGGAGGCATAAATTTTGGAGTTTTCAGTCCTTAAAGACATAAAGAATAAATGAAGCTGGTCGGCAGTTCTGGTGATCATACAGTCAAATACCCATGTTCAAAGTAGGGTCACCTGCAGTAGATTTCCTAAGGGTTTGTCCAGTCAGATTTTACCGTTACAGTAAGCACAGACAAACAAAACAAACCCACACAAGACCAGTTATTTTCTGTTTGGTTATTTGATTCAGTGCTTAATGGAGCTTCTAGTTTGTGGCCATTACTTTCTTATACTGGCACTTGGCTTCACTGAAAAGAGCCTAGCTCTATCTTCATTGAAATCTCTATTCAGGTATTTATAGACATTGATAAGATTCCCCCTGAAATTTCTTCAGTCTGACACAATCCTAGCACTCTCAGTTTCACTTCACTGGTCAATGTCCCTGTTCTTTATACATTTTAGAATAATAGAATCATAGAATCATTTAGGTTGGGAAAGACCTTTAATATCACCAAGACCAGTCATCAGCTAACATGACCATGCCTGCCACTAAATTATTGCCCCCACTGACACATCCATGTGTCTCTTACATACCCTCAGCATATAAGATTCTACCTTTTATTCTGATTATTTTTTTTGAGATTTTCAGAATTTTCACTATGTGGTAAAGGGTTCTAAGTTCTGGCTAGTGAGCTTGGAAGTTCTTCCCAAATCTGCCACTGTTGAATATTGGACAAAAGAAGACAATTTGATTTCCAGATTATAGTTCAAGTTTTAAATGATAGTAATTATTTCCATTTTTAAATTACTCTTATAAACTCCCTTTAGATATGCACAAACTTTAGGAAAATAGCAAATAACATTTTGACTTACAAATGTAATTACTGAACCTGAAAGCAAGTTAAAAAAAAATAAAAATTCCCCATGATTGTCTTTGCTGAGTATTTGCATCCATCTAATACTATCTAATATGAATATATGCAAGGCTATGAAGTGGTTTGGAACTTTAGAAATATAAGTATAGCATATTATCAGTTTTTTAGTAGATGGATTGTTTAGCTTGGTTTTGAAAAATCAACTACATCAAGTTTAATTACAACATCCTTGTGTTATAAAACCAAAGCAGAAGTATTCTCAAGTAATACTCGTACACCATAAAAAGAGTTAAGAGATGACAGTTGAATAAGTTGAATATAGTATTTGTAAATTCAATAAGGAAGTTAAGATGACCTGGTGCCATGAAAAACAATCTGGCCAGCAAAACCTTTTTAGTTGTTTGAAGGGGAAATAACAGCTACATTAACAATTCCTGTACTATGTTTCTAGGCCTCAGGCCATCAAACAACTTAAACTTTAAAATAACAGGCATAAAGTCAAAATACATTCTTTCAACCACTGTTCCCTCTCTCTGACAATGAGGTATTTTACTATGGCGGAATAGCAAAAAGTGACTGTTGTCAGGTACTGTAAATAAATATCATTTATGAATAACAGACAAATATACTATTATGGGAAACAAAGTGATAAGCCATTGGAAAAATCATTTCTAAGCATGAAGAATCGTTGAGATTATAAAAGATTATTACAGACCCTATCATTCTTTGCTGTCATATAGGAAATGGGAACACTTTATGTGCATTTCCTGTAGCCTCTCAGATGACTAATGAAAAAGCAGAAAAGGTAATTGTATTAAAACAAATGAAAGATAGATAGTAAATTCTCTTTTCTTCCCATTATTGCAAAAAAAAAACTTCTATTACTCTATGGATTGGAGAGAACAACGAAACTATCACAGCATCGGTAAGAGTGGTATTAAGCATGATTCTGGAAATGCCATTTTTTTAGTAATAATATATATGGGACAGATTTATATTACCTATGTTCTGACCAGAGACCTACAAGCTCTAATCAATTTCACACAGTGCTCAGGATGGGGAGAATTGCTAACTGCCCAACATCTAACAGTATTTACACAAGGGCAAAAATGTGATCTATTTTTTTCCCTCATTTCTATGTGAGGGAGTTTGAATCTATGGATTCCAGTTTTAGTAAAGATCCCTGTAAGAGTAACAAAATAATCCATTCCACTTATTGACACTGATCCGCTGCTTGGATGTAAGAGCAAGAAACATGAAGTCAAGAAAAAAGGACATCTGAGGTGGACGCTGGCTCCATAGCCTAGTCATAAACAGGCATGCATAGCCTTGAATAAACCATATCCTATCTTTTGCATAAACTAATGTAAAGAGACCATGGAATCACTTATATTCGATAGAAGAGAATAGGACCAGGTCTTTTTAAAAAGAGCAAGGTTATATGCAACAGTTCCCACTACATTCAATTAACTTTTTTTTTTTTTCCAGCAAAACCTGTGCATAGCTAGTCAAGAACACAGTAGTCTTCTATTTACACCACAGAGGGTGATGGGCATGTTTTGCACAAAAATCTCAAAGCAGTTGGGCATGTTAGTCACATATTACAGCAACTGAGAAAGGCAAATTTTCAAATCAACAGAAGCGCAGAAACATAAAGTGATGTGTGGGGGTCAGCAAAGCTCACTGAAAAATTTAGTGGTAAAATGAGAATTATCCTCATTCTCAGTTTCTTGCTGAAATGTGAATACAATTCCTTTCTCTAAAAGAATATGAATGGCACATTAAATTCAAACCACACTGAGCATGGATAATTTCCATGTCAATTGTAACTCTATCTATTACGCATAGGAAAAATATTAATAGAAATAAACATTAGAGATACTTTCACACATGGCAGAGAATCATAGGATAAAAGAAGGTGCATATCTAGACCTTGTTCCTTTGAGTAATTGTCATAAGATCTAGTTCATTTCTTCAACTAAGTTACTACTTCAGTCATAAAACATCTTGTGTACAGTACAGTACCATGTAGTCTTCTCTGTGCTGATCGATTTTCCTGTTTATTATTATTTCTTATTTGCGTTGTGATGACACCTCTGGATTTAGAGATGCAGATTCTACTGTGGTAGATCCAAAGAAAGTAGCACAGAAGCACCATCCCTGAGTAGCTCCCACATAAACAAAGCAGCAGAGTTTGAGCAAAGCAGAAATAGTAAAATGCCTGGGGATAAGATCCAAAGAAATAAGTCATTCCTTCCTAATGAGAATTCTGCCTCTGTCGAAAGCTTTCACTGATTTCAGTAAAGACAGATTTCTGTTTTTTATTTTAAGATAGAAAGAAAAATGAAGAGATTAGAAAAAATAAATCCAAAACAGTGATGATCAAGTCAAAATTGAAAACCAAAATTACTAAGAAGAAAAATCAACACATTCAACTCATTCCAGGTGCAACTCATTTTTAGATTAAAGTTAAGAGCATCTTATAAAATGATATAACAATATTAAACTACTTGGAAGAAGTGAAAGTATTTGCTGGTCTGGTGGAAAAAAATGGCTTGGGTTCGTTTTGTTTATGCTGATGTGATTTAGTCACTTCTCAGGCTGCAGTAATAATTAATTAGAGGACTCGGCAGTTTTCTCTTCTAAGGTTCAATGTATGAAAGCTAGCAGCAGCAGAAGCTGACAAATGAAGTAGCAACACTTCTTAAAATAGTTGCTTATAAGCCAAAGATTTCTGCATGCAGAAATATTGCTGTCAGTCAATGGCCGCCTGGCTTTGCGCTTCACCCTGTGTACATTTCCTGATAGATTTTGTTCTAGGTTAGGCAGTACCATACCCATATCTGTCTGCAGAAGAGTGTGTTTGGAGAGATAAGAGTGACAGAACTCCAAGAGATTCCTGGAGGACTTGGATGTCCATGTTTGTGTTTTTCTTCAGAAAAAAATACTGATTCAGAGCAATGTTTTTCCTAAACAGGGATCTGAGAAATGATCTTAGTTCACCTAAGGTTTTTAATGTCTTTGGGATTCCTTGTATTATACTCTATGTGCATTAAGTCAGGTCCCTAAATCTAGCTGTTCTGAGTCTCTGAGTCAGTCATGCCCTAATAATATCTCTTACTAAGATCCTTAGTTCCAAGAAATGCTACGTTAAGAACTCTGTATCTTCTGAGATTGATCCCTTCTGGCTAGTCAGATCTCTTTTATCACTGGTTTGAATGAGTGAAGCTAGCACCAGAATGCTCAAAATTCACTGCACCAGTAACAGCAATTAGCATTCATGTCCCTCCTTGGACCAGATTGCTACTCCACAGTCTCCTGTGCTGGAGCTGGGTACAAATTGCACTGCACCAAGAATAGAACAGATGAAACAGAGTTTTTCTCTGATGGGGATGTTAGAGACCAAAAAAAACCAAAAGACTCAGAAGACACAATGTGGGATCGTCCTACATCAAATTTAGTAGTATATGACTGCAAGAGTTTAAACTAGAATCATATGCTGTTACACCACACTCTTGCAAGTATATACAAGTGCTTATAAAAATAATCTCATTTCTGAGTTTCATTATAAATAACAAGAATGATGAACAGGAGGAGAGCTACCTAGGAAGGAACTGTGAAGAAGACAAGGAGCACATCTTAAACCTATTGTTTCTCCAGGATTTAGTTTCGCTGTGTGATTTTTCCTTTACTTTTGGGATTTTCAGTCCTATACCCCCTTCCCCACTCCTCACTCCCAAGGGCACTGCCTATATCTGAACAGGACCAAATACTGACTTTTAAAATGGCAATAAGTCTTCTGTATAACAGCTCAGTGACTCGAGGCTTGCCCCCTCATTCTGTGTCTCCTGTCTACATAGGAACTGCTCTCCCAGTAGGTTGAATGTGCTTTTGAGGAGTGGGAGGAGCAGCAGATAAGGAAGGAAATTCTGTGGAGAATCTTCACCACTTTGAAAAAGAGATTCAAGATTCATCAGGTCAGAAAGAGAGAACCAGAGCCTACAGTTTGCTGGTTGGGACATGTGCTCGAGGGAATGGCTTAATAGCATTATGTAAAACACTAACACGTTCAGCAAGGACACCACCAAAAATTAATTCCTTAGTCAGTTGGCTACAGTCAAGATTGTTCTTTCTCTTCTTTTTTATTTTTTTTCTAATTTTATTTTTTTACCACTAAATCTTGAGCTTTTTTCTTCACAGAAGAACCAAGGAGTGGGAGAAAGTTTACATTGGAAACTCTCTAGTGATGTGAGGAGAGGTGAATTTGAATTCCCTCTGGAGAAAGGGATTTAAACTTTGGTCTTCCTCATCATGGGAACTGCATTTGTTCCATAGAGAAATATTGCAGACCCCTTCTTATCTGTCTCTAAGACATAAGACAAAGACTTAAAACCATAAAATATGTTTCCACTGAAACAGTAGTTGACTTGGCTGAAAAGTAACTTTAACACCGAGTTGCTGAGACGCACTCAAAAGGTGCTCAGAATGAGAAGTGTTGATAAGTGCAAGAACATTGTGCTTAAAGAAATATGATGTTAGCAGGGTTCCTTCTAACACCCCAGGGGTGGGATGCCTGGCACCAGCTTTGTAAGGGTTTTCAGGTTTGGAGTTTTCATCACCTTAAGCATCATTTCAAAACCCTAATCCATTTCTGTTTACTAAAATTCACAATTTACATGGAATACTCTAGTTATTCTCATGCTTATTCACATGTTCTGGAAATAAGGGAAATGGAGGAAGAGATCCTCACGTTCCCTGCCTTCTCTCCCCTTTAGAACTAGAAGAATCCATTAAATAGTCTTCGTTTTGGCCCCTTGCATTTCCTGTTCATATCAAATCATTGACAGGATTGAGAAATAGAGTAAGAGGATGGACTAGAGATGTTTATCCCCTAGACACTTCTGTACGGGCTAATAAGGATCATTCCAGCATGATCTGTTAAGTGTCAGTTGTAACTGCACTGCTCCAGAATGTGATTATTTTGCATTAGATGCTGTTCTTCCAAGAGTGTGAGAAGCAACAAACAAATAATGGATAAAACCTTAAAAACAATTCAGAAATGTTCTGACAGCAGAAAAAATGTCACACAAAATCCAACAAGGTAACTTTCATTCAGAAAGTACACTAACTACACTGTAGGCTGAAATTCACTGACAAGAACAGGTTTCATTCATGTTTCCACCTGAGATCCTCCATTTTGGAATAAACTCTCTGAAGGCAATTAATCATCAAATTGTAAATATAACTAATGCATTTGCCCTACTTAGCACAACAATGATGTAGCTGCTTCAGAGAGAAGTGTATTCAATTCTAATCTAATTATGCTCTGACCCACTGATACTGGTCAGGTGATGTTACAGGATATAAAAAGAAACCAGATCATAATCCAGTCTAAAATCATACAATCAGGTTATAAGTCACCCACAACTGACTATGGCAGAAAAGTGAATTGTAGACAATGGGTAAATAAGAGTATGAAAGCAACCATAGGGATAAGATACAGTAATTCTAATTCCTAAATGGTAGACAACTTTAAAATAACCTTATACTTTACTGATTCAAAAGATATTCCACAAGCATTTGACAGAAATTATGAAGAGGTCTGTGTGTTCAGTACTTACTCAAAACTATTATCAGATTTTGGAAATCATGTAGCTGAAACATGCATATGAAAACTGCCAGTTACCATTGTATAATTATATGGGTTTATCACTACAGAACTTTTTGTGGCTTCATGAATCCTGCCTCCTAAATTTTCTTGTTAATAAGCAACCCTGAGACAAAGTTTTCAGAAAAAGAAAAGAGGAGAAAATAGAAGAGACAAAAAAGAAAAGATATAAAAGGGGAAAGGAAGGGAA